>FIZR01012204.1:0-13270 GCA_900060175.1 Ferrisia virgata
TTGCCAGAATAGTTGAAACGTGGATAGGTTTTGAGCTTTGATGAACTGTTTCAAGCTGGTACGAGGGATAGGGATATTTTGGATAGGTCTGTGCAATGATGCAATTTTGGCGGAAGAGTTAGCTATTTCCTTACCTGCGATATTTCTATGTGAGGGAACCCAAAATAGGACTGTTTTGTTGGACAAAGATGAGAGAGTGTGGTGTGGATAATTTCCTGATAACGTAATAAATGTATTTTTTCTCAGTTTTTTCACCTCAAAAAAATTCGAAATGTACAATTTTTTTTCTTATTTTTAAACATGATTTTAAAACCCTAGAAAAGGGTGAAAAAATGGCAAAAATTTTTTCCTGATTTCACGTGTTCTACTATGACAAATTGATACCAAAAAATTAAAAAAAGAAAAAAAATTTTATGCAAATTATGAAATTTTAAACGAAAGGTGGGCGAGTAAGGGTCATAAGGGTTAAGTTAGGTATCTTAAATTTTCAGAACGTAATTTTTTTTAAATAAAATTGAAACTCCCTAGTGTGTGATTGTGTTGAAAATTGTAAACCTCTCCAACACCCTTACCAAGTTTAAGGCGATGGAAAATGATTATAAATGATTTTTGCATACGTATAATGTTAAAATGTTGTCATGTATTTTCTCTGAAAGGTAAAAGGGCCTAAATTTTGTTCATACCGAATTTGAATTTTCAATCAGAATGGAAAGACGGGGCGGGAACGGGGGTAAGTCAACATCTTTTCCTTCTTCATGGTAAGATTTTCTCTTCAAATTAATTTTTATCAAACAAACGTATTATTAGTTGGATCCACTAATTCGAATTGTGAACTTGATAATTTTCAATGATTATAATTTAATTTTCCCTGAAATCCTAATTATTCCCTTTTGAGATTCGATAATTCCATCTCTGAAATTATCAGCTATTTCTTAGTAATTATTTGTACGAGGATGCGCGTAATATAAATTCAGTGCCTGAGAAAACATATTCAACTACTCGTATCTTGAACATAACTTTTTTGCAATTCTTCTTCAATTTTTAAATAAGCTCGATACGAAGCGCAATTCCTTTAAATAATAAACGCGAGGAGTCGAGTCGAGTCCAATCTCTTAATTTCTCTATTAACTTTTACCCCGCCCCTCCTCCCCCCCCAGCGCTCGGGTACACGTGAAATATATACAAGGTATACAAATGTACAAGGTATATTTTTCGCTTTATCAACTCGATAATTACAGCGAAAAAAAAAACACACCGTACAAATTACTCGCTACTGCGACGAAGGACTCTCCAAACGATAGAGGGAAGAAGGGGGGTGAAGGAATCCCAATTCACGACGCGATGATTAATTTCAAAAGTAATCATCTTTTGCATTTATGCAACGCATTAAAAATTATTCAAATTTTTTTAATGAGAGGAAAAAAATAATAATTTTCTTCGATTTCGTTACGCGACGTGTAACGTGCCGTTATATCTACGCCGACAAATAGATAAGATCAATTTAAAAGAAATTTTCCGCCAATAAGCAACTTGGTCGAACAATTACGACCAGTCACAATTAGACTTGAAATTGTTGTATGCTAGGTACTTAGGTAGGTATTATTCTTAGATGAAATTTAATAAAGTCATCAGCAATAATACCTACGTACAGACAAGTATACTTAAATATGATTAGGCGAGTATTTCTTTTACGATACACTTTTGCCTATGTATAGCGTAGATTTTCAACTACCTATTTCGTTAGTGTGTGGTATACTTTATACAGTCCACGCGTAATTATCGACTAATTATAATTCTTTACGCGAGAATGATCCTTCAATATTAGGCTAATTGAATAACTAGACATATATCCATCATTGTAAAGATGTACGACTTCGGTCGCGTTGCGATACGTTGTATGCAATATTAATGATCGTATCTCGAGTATCATGTTACTTCTTCTTCGTCGGTCGTGTCAATCGTCGATTGGTAAAGATTAACACAGGTATCTTTATTATCTGGAATCTCGATCAGATACGCCAATATTTTGCCAGCCCATCATCGCGCATCCTTTGTTACGACTCATGAATATCTTTGTAGTCTATCCACAAGTTGTACGTAGGTACTCGTAAAAATGTTGTACTTTGATTAAACGAGAGACTCGCTGCAACGGCCAGCGAATGGCACCTTGGTCATTATTTTGCCTGCTGGATGCAACACGAACATTCTCAGACATCTTCGTATTCCATGTACTGTCGTCATTCGTGTCTGGACATACACACATAGGCACAGGAAGAGTGCCAATAGCCCGAAGCTGTAGTCTCGCGAAGGCGTATAGTATATTGGTGCATCTGTGGGTATTCCAGGAATCTTCCGACAATAATAAAATTGACCGCATCGAAGGATAGCTAGTTACACACACCAAATGCATATTCCGCCATTATATCTTTTTTTTCTTCTTCTTACTTCATTTTTAACCACAATAATCGTTATATAAAAAAAACACACACGACCCTCGTAAACATCAACCTATCTGCGTGCAAAAATATACGCGAATATGTCTAGGTATGTATTAAAAAAAAAACCACGCACTACAAATATCTATACACTAAATTGGATACGAAAACAGTATTAATACATCTAATTGATCGAAGAGTCGATTTATATACGTAATCATGATAAATGACCATTTTCCATTTTTAAACGATAATTGAATTTCTACTTTTTATTCGAATGCATTTTTCTTTTCTATTTTTTTTTTTTTTTTTTTAATCGAATAAGCCTATAAATGAGAATGGTGCCAATATGGGGTAAAAATAGATAATTGAATAGTGCCAAGTCAATGAGATAAAAGTCTTCGTAGGACTGATGTAGGAGTGGAAAATATGGATACAAGTGGGATTAGATATGTTACTAGTGACAGATAGGACCGAGGGGAGGAGGTAATTTTCCTATAGGTCCGAGTAGTTTGAAGTTTCAAGGAGGATTTGGGATCTTGCATTTATTTATATTTCATAAAATATTGACGAATGAGAAGCTCTATCAAGCAGTGGCGTAGCCAGCACTGTCTCAAAGGAGAGGAGTTCTATTTTTTCGGTGCACTATTTACAGAAGTGAATTAAATGACATGCCCGAGCAAAGTGAGGGCAAAACTTTGGAAAAAGATGCACTTTTTCAAAGATCAAAAAGTGCATTTATAGCAGTTTCAAAAAAAAGAAGTACTCTAGTCTAAAAATGTAGGATATTGGAACCCTCCTCCCGCCCGTGACAACTCCTCTGGCTTCTGCGAACTTATGCGTTGTCCTTTTCCGCTCTTTAAGTTTGTAAAATGCATCTTCGAACGATTTTTTTTATTATTTTTTGCCCCTTTAATCGAATCGAGAATTTTTATTTGTTTTTTGAACGTCCCCGACCACGTAAAATACATTTCTGGCTATTTTACAACCCTAGAGCAGTATCGTATAAATTTTTAGATTTTTTTTTTCGCTTTTCTCTCGTTCCTGGGACATTTGAATTATAAAAACAAATTTCTCAACATTTTACAATGATTTTCACTCATAATCAACGAAATAACAAAACTCTGGTTTCTGGAGGGTAGGAGGGGAAAGGAGGGGATTTTTTTCAAAAAATTTGAAAACATACAGCTCTATAGCAAAGGAAGAGTAAAAAACGGGTTAAAAAAATTGGTATTAGGACAAATTTCTAAGCTCTAATTACTGAGTTTTACCAATTTTTTCGTGTGCATAAATGAATTTTCATGTAGAAAAAAACGTCGGGGGCGGGGAGAGGGAGTAGTTACTCTTCACCCCCCCTCTCCTGCACTTCACTGCTCATAATAATACGTCTTCAAGAATTCATCACATGCAACCATAAAAAATTTACTGATACTTTTACAATGATTTTCCCATCATTTGATGCATCAAAAAAAGAAATTCACTTTCTTAGATCAAAAGGCCTTTAAGGTGCATTTCGATATTTTTAAATTTTTAAGTCTTTAGAGAGGAATTTCATACAATGAAAAATTATCTATGTTTGAAGCATTGAGACTTTTAGCTGAAACATTTTTTAATGAATTTAATTTTTTGTAAGCTTTGAACCGGTTTCAAAACTGCAAAATACGTAGGCATTGCTCCATTGCATTCTATTTGGAAACCAAATTGCAATACAACCTTCATATAATATATTTCGCTTAACACTGTTCAAATCATTTTGATATTTTAATTTTAAGGAAAAGATAGAAGCAAATTTTAAAATAAATCATAGTATATCTTCAACTTCCTTCAAACCAAGCCTTCCGGAAGAAAACTTCTAAGGATAGTAAACAGGCAGTTCATTTTCATTCCGGAAAAAAAAAACCTTTCAAAAAAATACCAAATCTTTCAATTACACAGACAAAGATTTGCTACAGCGAACCGCTCAAGAAAAAAGCTACGTAGGTGTAAAAAGGACTACACGTATGAATTATAAACGTGCTATTAAAGCCGCAGGCAATGGGTGAAAATACTAAACTGAACGGTTTTGGTAGGTATTTTAAGTACCTTTTCGCGAATTTCAATTTAGTCACGAAGTGTACGCATAGCTCAGCTATATGTAAGAGGCAAGGGGTAAAAAGTGCGAAGAAATCGACCAATATATCACGAGACATTTTTCCACATATCTGCGCTCTCTACTCAGTATTACATACGAAGGAACAAGCCGGAAAAGTGTTTTGAAATATTACCCATGAGTAAATTATCCGAGTACGATTATATTTGTGACGTATATTTTCCAGCAGGTACGAGTAAAAGTAGGCAAATGAAGAAAAGAAAAATTTTCTCGATGCAATTATACGTACCGGGTGTTTCGCATTAACCTCACCACCCTTAAATTGGTGATAGGTCAATTCATGAGACTTACATGTATAATGGTTAACATACCTAGAAAATCGAAGGGACGGGATATGCTATTTTCAAAATTCTATTTTCATTCAAACCCTGCTGATCACTTTGAAAATTCATAGAAAAAAAAATTAATAATGATAAAAATTCGCTGTTTACTCTAAAACATAGAGCATGCTCTCGAATATATTTGGTAAAAAAATCAAGAGTGGGGGTGAAGTGGTTCGTAAAATATGACAAAGTAAATACAAAAAAACACGAATAAAAATTTGTAATTTTTTTAGTTTTTCGTGAATAATTTTTGAAAAAGCCATTATGAGCACCGCTTTAGAAAATTTTAAAATGAACTAGAGAGCATCTCCAATTCAGTGGCTGTGGTGGTAACCTTCAGGGTTGCATTTATATGGAGAAAAAAATATCAATTGAAGGAAAAAGTACTTAGTAATTTTCGGACAACAATATGGAAAAAATTTCTTATTTTAAAGGTAAATGGGAGAGGACGAAGTAATTGGCAAACTGAGATGATAAAAGTATAAAAAAAATTAGAGGTGCGAAATTTTTAATTTTTTCAGTATTTTGTGGGCAATTGCTGAAAAATCTATAAATCAAAATGAGTAACAGTGCAATGGTCTGAGCAAAAACCCTGAAGGTTGCTTCCCAATGCAAGAAAAAATATACTGAGTGTTATAAAATATAGAATCACGGATTTTTAAGAAAAAAATTGGATAAATTTCAATATTTCACATTTATACTCCATTGGCAAGCAACCTTCAAGGTTTCTGCTCAGACCATGAAGTTGAGAAGGAGGGAGGGAGCTTCATTGCTAATCCTTTTAAAGATTTTCAGTAGGAAGCTCTTAACAGCTTCTTCAGAAGTTATCCAAAAAAAACTAAAAAAGTAACAAACTTCAAGTTATGTTTTTTTGTATTCATTTTGCCCTATTTTACGAACCACTTCACCCCCACTCTTGATTTTTTTACCACACATACTAGAGAATATACACAATGTTTTACAGCAAACAGCAAATTTTAATCATGATTAATTTTTTTTCTACGATTTTTCGAAGTGAACGGCGGGTTTGGAAGGAAATGAAATACCATATCTCAGACCCTTCAACTTTTTGAGTATGCTAACCATTATGCAAGTAAGTCTCATCAGTTGATCTATTATTCATATAAGGATGGCGAGGTTAATGCAGAACACCCGGTACACATTGATCGAATATTTATACTTTTTTATCTGTGCAAAGAGGCGGAAGGAAAATCATAACCCGTATGTAATTATTCGAGAATTATTTCCAATCCGATAAAATTTCGCAGACCATATTTTTACATAAAAAAGTTACCTACATATCTATTACTTTGGATGCCGAGAAAGACTGTTTCGAAAAGGGTATAGGACAGGTAATTTTCAAATAACAAAGTTTCGTTAATCGTATTTACAGGGTTTTTTTTTTCAATGCTGCCAACCAAACCAACCACCAAAAACATCCAATTACTAAAGACTTGTTATTTACTGTGGAATAAGTAAACGTGTAATATGAGCGTGAGCTACATTTACTTGCTTTTGAGCGAGCAAGCGACTAACCGACCTTTAAAATAGATTGAAATTTCAAATGACTGCGTGAAAAAGTTTGCTTGCTTAATCTTTATTAAAGCTTATTTTCTCTCCTTACGTACTAAGATACAATAACGAAGTCTAAACTTGGTGCGCAAAACGACGAGTATACGACTAGGTAATTTTAAATTCGCGTATTTTAACGAACAATACGATAAGATAGGTAATTAAGAAACAGGCAAGGCAGAAGGCACCGACGACAACGACGACGACGATGTCGCGTCGATCTATCTTTTACTCGGTCGACTCGACGAGGCAAGAGAAAAAAAAGCTAGGTTGCTAAACGAAAGAGAATCTCATAGCGAAAACTCGGTCGTGATTAGACTTTTTAGTTAGAGAACTGCAGACGATGAATACGATTTGGATAATACGTATAAAAGGCGTAAAAAAAAAAACGTGGGTGTATCAGTTTCCCTTTTTTTTTACGCCAGTCGCCTTTTCAAGGACAATTTAAATGAAAATTTTTCTCATTCAGAATTTCCTATCGATACTCGTATATTTTCACTGTGACGAGAAAAGTACGTCTACGTACCTAGACCTACTTTCATTTCGGAATAAATTTTTATACGTAGTGTACGTCTACGTATATGGCACGATGATAAAATTGCATGGAAGAAATTTTCGCATCTATATTTTAGATTTTCGACGATAACACGATTAAATTTTACCTTATTTTCGTATTGTCATGCCAGATGCAAAATGCAACCGAAAACGAACAACCAATGAGTATTTATATACCTAATGGAATTCCGTCGTTTTCTATATTTCGATTTAAAAACCAACTTTGTCTGCGATATGTGTTGCCCTTCGCATTTTACCTTGTTTTTAACTTGGATGGAAAAATTTCACTTCGAGAAGGCATTTAGATGATGGGACGATATAAAGGGCCGTACTCGGGTATTGCTAAGCCTTTAATTTGTTTTGTTTGAAAGTTTGTATTGTATTTGATTTTTAAGTAAATGTAGAAGTAGAAAATTTTTAAATTGAAACAAAAGTAAAGCAAGAAATTATAGATACGAGTTTTGGAAAATTTTTCAGTTTTACAGAGAATCATTAAATTGTATCAAGTAAAATTATAAAAGGTGGTTTTTTCTTGAATTTTGGCTATTGATTTATCAATAGATATTAAAATTCATTCTGATATCATTCTAAAAAAAAAATCAAACATTTTTTTCTAAAAATAGTAAAATATTTTACAATGTTTTTTGTCGAACCAGGATATTATTTTTCGAGTTTTTAAACAATTTTCAGGATATTTTCAACATAAAAGTTTATTATATGTTTAGTTAATGATTTTTATGTTTTAGCAGTTTACGAGGATTTAATAGCAGTCTTCATAATATTTTACATTATTTTAAATAAAAATATATATTTCCAAGGAGACTCGACTAAAATATTACGCATCTTTTTCAAATTTATAAATATATAAATTTTATGAAGACGAGAGTTGCATAGTAAAAAAAGTTCAGATTCAAAAATAAACATAATAAATACTTTATGTCATTTTACATTGTTTCAAATAATTTTTTTTTTAGAAATTTCCATCAATTTTTACGATGTGTTGAATTACTTTTATGATACTTTTGACAGTTTCACGCATTTTTTTTCATAACTCGTTCATTTCAACATTTTTAAAATAATTTTCATAATATTTTAATATATTTTCATTACACTTCGGATAATTTTAATCATTTTAAAATTATGATTCAAGTTTTTTTTAGCTCATTTTGCAAAATCTGAACGAACAATTTTAAAAAGTTTTTAGTATTTTTAGCAATTTTTTACAGATTTTTACAACTTGTACCATAAAATGGAATGATTTCATCATTTTCAGCCTAATTTTCCATGCCATAGCGTCAATGAAAACCAGTATATTACGATCTATCGAATCACTGCGGATGAGAAGGGAGCGGGGGAATAATCAACAAAATCCGTTTTGTGGTCCTAGAAGACCATTAAGACCATTCTCGGCAATTTCAGATATTCAGTCATACCCAAATTTGGGGCAGGGGGTGCTGAGAGGCAAAAATCGCAAAAATTGTTCCTCTTTTAGCCAATCGATAGAGAATTCAAAGTTGCATAACATATCCAAAAATTAGCCTCCTAGGTCAATTAGGAAGGGAAATAAAGGGAGGTTTTACCCTTTTTGACCTTGGAAATAAGCTGCTCCTTCCCTACTTAACCTCCAAATTAAGCTAATAAGTTGAAATTCGGTATGTAGGTTGAGTATAGGTTCGAGAGTTGTGTTTCAGAGATTTTGAAGTTTTGGAACCATCGCACCCCTTCCCCTCCCCAACAGCCCATAAAATGTAGTTTTTTGGTAGGTTTTGAATATTTTTTGAGCTTGCCTCTCGCATATCTCATCTACAAATTAAGCTAGCAAGTTGAAATTTGGTACGTAGATTTAATATAGGTTTAATAAGTGCCCGGGTGTGAGAGGAGGAGAGGGGATCAGTTATTTACTCTTTGAACAAAAAATTTTAATGAAGGTATTCTTCCAATATTTACAATGAAATTTTGTGAAAAATGATAAAAATCGAACCTAATTCAGCTCAACAAAAATCACATTCACTTGTTTGGGAGTTACAATGAAGCCGAGAAGTTAAAACCCTCAAAAGGAATGCTGAGGGCATCTACTAAACCTACCTTGCTTTCCTTTTCTGATAAACGGGATAGCAAGGTGAGGAGAGGGGAGGGGGCTGATTTTAAAATAAGTTATATTATTAAAGATTCTACATCGATTGGTCTGACAACGAATAGTTTTTGCGATTTTCACTAATCAGTACGTCCTCCCCAAAATTTGGAAATGACTGAATTTTGACCCAAATCTAATCCACCGTGAATCAAAACCTATTGGTCCAGTGTGATCGATTTTTATCACTATCAAACCGAGTAAATGATTGAGTTTTCGATAAAAAAAAATTAGCTGCCTAAAAAAAATATCTGACGTATTCAAAAATGGTCTTCATGGTTTTCTGGTGCCTAAAAATATGTTTCGATTTTTCAAGATTTTTTTTTGTGGTAAATCAATGACTCCAATTGAAACAGACCATGGCAAAGAAACCCTTTTGAATTTTCATTTTTTTTATTTGACAACTTCTACCCCCTTTCCTCCCCGCCAACATTGAATTTTTTCTAAAAAATCAAATATATGTAAGGTTCTGTTTTTCAGCCATAAAATTTGAAAAAATTTTATTTGGCCCCAGGTAGCTATGAAAATTTGAAAAATCATCAGTTCTTTTTAAAAAATTACTAAAAATTGTCATAAAGGGATAATTTTTAATTTTTTGTTTTTTTTGCAATATCGAGTATTTTATTTACAGTGGACTACGAAATTTTTTATTCGAGATACACGAATCGCCTTTCCATTCTACTAATTTTCGTTCTCTCGTTTCTCGAATCATATTCTAAAAAAACTAATAGCTATTTTAACTCGTAAAAAATGACCAAAAAAAAAAAAAAAAAGTAATAGTGTAATTCAAGATACACGCGAACTTCTCCACTTTCCAAAGGGTAATATTCTCTTCCATGGTCAACTACGTTTCTCAAGAAATGGAATATTTAATATTTCGTCTATTTTTTTTTTGCAAAATAAAACGAGAACAAGTACGAGCAGAACGAGAATATTTTCATATAGTCAACTTGATCAAGTTATATCAAGATTTAAGGGATGATTTTTCATATAAAAAATTCACCCTGGGAATTTCAAAGACAAAATATTGCTTTTTTACTCGTACGTTTCATTTTCAAAAAAACAATATATATTATCTAGCAATTCGCTTGTTATTTTAAATAATTTTAACGAATAAAAATGGACGAGTTTTCGATTCAATATCAACAACCACGAACAAAGAAAATCAAGCTGAATCGTAAAATAGCATATAAACTTATTTTTTCGCTTTAGAAAAATTCAAAAAAATTCCATCGTAAAAATAGTATTATAAATACCACACACGAAACATATTAATTTCAACTTTTGAAGTCACGAAAGAATCACACCTCGAATCTCGATGTTGTCTAATTAGCTAGAAATTTCCAGTCGGACGAGGTAAAATTTTCCATTACCTGTGGTGAACTGTCGATTAGTTCGAAGTGTGTAGGCCTACTGTAGAGTTTTTACCATCAACAAGCTCAGCTCATAGAATACTTCGCTTATAAAATTGCTGTGGATACTCGGTCGAAGCGTAGTATACAAATTCATAATTTATTAAACCTTCATTTTAGAAACAGCTAAGGCAAAAGCTATATACTTTTATACCTATACGTAATAGAATAGAAGTAAAAAAAAAAAAAAAATCGTTTACAAAGGGAGGTCAGGTATACCATGTATTGTATAAGGCTTTTTTTTTAAGCTTAAATGTTGGTGTGTTGTGTATAGGGGAAAAAAATGTCTATACATACGAACTAGTAGGTAGGTAAATATAAGCTAAGTAGATAAGAATAAAGACAAAAGCATCGTCACGTGAATAACAAAAAAGAAAAAAGAAAGAAAAAATAATAGCTAGGTAAATATAGGGACGAACGAACGAGCTAGCACCAACACGACGACGTTGATTTACGAGTCAAACACGAGATGGAAATTTTTCAGATCAAAGGTTGGTAAAATTTTTCATTTGTTTTTTTTCCCCCTACAGCCTTCTCGTAACATGAAAATAAATATAAAATTGCTCACCTCTGGTGGATAAATCAACCGGTAGCGTTTGTGTATTCGCCATTGTATACACTTTGGTATCGAATATTGCAATTACACAGACACTGACACTGACACTGACACATACGATCAATTAAATGCACGAATCAAAAAAATACCCTCGAATACGTATCTATGTACGTTAGAAAATTTTCATTAAAAAAAAAAAAAAATTTCGCGCAAAAGTAAAGACTTTTTCTTTCGTAATTACGCGACTTTTTCTTTTACCCTTTTTCTTTCGTTTTATTACGAGTATAACACGAAAGGTGCGAAAATCTCGTCGTAAATTTTCTTATACGAGAATATTTTCCATCGCGTACCTATTCGCGGTCCAGTGCAAGTAACCTGATCGCACTCATTGAGAATGAAAAACTAAACGAAAATGTACAAGTTTATTGATGTTTTTTTACCTTTTCCATCTCCTCTTCCATGGTTAAGGTCATGGACGAGAAACCATTAGCAAATTTATAATATATTAGTATAGACATTAAGTGTATATAAAAAAAAAATCTCCACAAACTCGTTACGTAATAAATACATATAACGAGTTCCGGTTGGCGGCTTTACAGATTTTATAAAACTTACCTGGCCAGTTTTACGTACTCGTAGATATTTTTTCCACTAAATTTTCATACATTTATACGCGCTTTTGATCGCATAGGTTTAGGTTAATTTAAAGCAGATGTTTATTATATATGTACAGATCTCGCTAATATTATTAATATAATATGTATTAAGAATACGGTAAAAATTTTTCGGTTTATCTGTACAAATTAAACCAGCATTTAATTCCAAAACGTTTCTGGTATATCTGTCTTTGTTGCTCCATCTGTACGAGTTTTTTTTTCTCTTCCTTTTTCCCCCCATATTACGTAGGTACATCATCAATATATTTCGTATACTACGTTAGACTGCTGGACGATTAATTCAGTGTCATTATCCGCGATCAAGATGAACAAATACGAAATATGCACGTGTACCATTTGACAGAATTTTTTCATCGTCTTCCTTCATGCATTATATATTGTTGTTTTTTTTCTTTTTTTTTTTTTCCTTCGCATTTAATATCGTACTCGTAAAACGAACCAGCGATACGTAGACCGAGAGAGACATATATGTCCTTAATCGGTATCCGCGCTTCGTACGATAATGGAAGAAGGAAAAATTTTACGTCATTGAGTCATCTATAACGCGCAAGGTATTTACCAACAACGCCATCGCCATCGACACCTGCTTTCGAGTAATTCAAGTGGAATTTTAAACGCAGGTTTTTATCCTCTAAATGAGATCTGGTTCCTTCCAATTTTACTACCTGTAGGCTAATGGTACGTACAGCTCGCAATGTACGTAATGTATTTTCCATTCACAATAAAATACTTATAAAAATCTGATCACGATTGTTTGTTCTTCAAATGAAGTGTCGGATGACGTTTTTGTTTTTTTTTTTCACCCTTCGAGATATTTTCTGAATTCGGGATCAGCAAAGAGGGGTGAAAAATACACAACTGATATGTTGATCTGACCTCCTGAAGATGGTTCTTCAACTTGACGAATTTGCAGCAGACATTCTAGCAGCAGCGTATACAGAGAGAGTTCGGAGTTGTGGATTTTTTTCTATATGCTGTCTCTTCGACTGATGTGGTAACCTTCCCTTTTCTCCTCCCCCCCTCTTAAAATTCGTGAGAGCTAAAATTATTCAAAATATTGGTTGGCGATGTATAAGTTGCAAAAAAAAAAAAGAGTAAAATGACATCGAAAACTCGAATCAGTTTTCACTCACCTATCCCCCCTCCCCTCACACATTGGAGTGTATGAAGCATACTCCTAACTTGGAATTTAAACACAGTGATCTTCTCATAGAGTACGTTATCGACTTGTGCGACCTTTCCAGTACAGATTTAATATGATCATGGAGATTTTTGATACCTTAAACGCTTCTATTGGCAGATCTTATCGTTGAATTTTTCATCTTGGAATAACTATAAACCTGAGATATGATAGGAAATCTATGAGAATGGGTTGTTTTTCATTCTTTTTTTTTTTTTTTTTTTTTTTTTTTTTTTAATTGAAACGTAACAAAGCACTATTATTGGATATGGTAATAAAT
>FIZR01012207.1:0-55000 GCA_900060175.1 Ferrisia virgata
AAAAAAAAAAAAAAAAAAAAAAAAAAAAAAAAAAAAAAAAGAAAAAAAAGAAAAAGAAAAAGAAAAGATGAATAAGTCGAATAAATAAAATGTTTACAAAGTTGGAACAGGCATGGAGGCGGTTACTGAATTCATTCGATTATGATGAGCGGCTGCCGCTTCAGCAGGCGTCGAAGGAACCACCAATTGAAATACTGAAGATAAAGGCTGCAAGGGTGGCGGAGTAGCAGCAGTTGTCGTTCCAGGGTGATGAGACAGATGTGACTGCAACGTTTGCTGTAATTGATGTTGCGTGACCAGTATGTGATGAGGAGCGCCCGAAGCCGTTTGTGTATGGTGTTGCTGTTGTGGCTGTAAATGATGAGATGGTTGTTGCTGCTGTGGTTGCTGATGATGATGTGTTAAATGATGGTGTTGGGACTGATGCGTGGGAACTGTTAATTGCGTTGGCGGAGGCGGCTGAGTAGATTGCTGCACCGGTGTTTGTGTCGATGGTTGAGATGTCATTTGGGAGGGTCCACCTTGAGACGATTGCGGTGGTACTTGAAGTGACGGAACTTGCTGCTGCGGCTGCTGCTGCTGCTGCGCGTGTTGAGCAGTGTTTTGCATCGATGGCGAGTGTTGGGTTTGTAACTGAAGCAAATGATGCGGATTTTGCGCCTGCAGTGAAAGTGAGAGCATATACGAAACGTCTGTCAACATCAATTAAAGCAGGCCCAACGAGCAAAATCGTTGAAAAAGAACTGCGAGTGGTAAGACACGCATACTTACCACTTCCATGTTGTAGTAATTATTCTCGGTTTTGAATTCTGCGACACTAGTCCACATACCGTGGACTGAGGATAAATGTTCGGACATTTTATGTTTTCGATCGTAGGTCATTCCGCAAATTGGACAACTGAAAACGCGGAGAAAAATTATATACGATCGTAATCAAACATGAAACATGAAAGAAAACATAGAAACTTATACTTAATCCTTCAGCTATTTAAGTTTTAGTTACACAACTTCGCGACACCCAGGGATCACCTAATATATTATTTTAATGAAAAAGCGAAAAAAAAAACAACAACAAACAAACTACGCCGTGCAAAGAGTCTACCTAAATTTTGAAACTGTTAGTCCCACTCTGATGATAGAACGATATACTAAATTCAGAAAATAACGCTTAAAACTCCAAACATAAGCAAGGACATGAATATATTACTTGGTAAAAATAGTAGAAAGCTTACGTATGACAACGTCTTCGTCCTTCTCCGGCAGAATTAGGATCATGAATACGCGTATGAGCGTTGAGGTTATATTTTTCAGCGAACTTTTTACCGCAAATAGTACAACCGTATGGTCGTTCACCGGTGTGAACGCGATAGTGGCGTTTCAAGTGCGATTGTGAAAATACCGCCAATTTACAAATCGGACAATGAATGTTTTTCTCTCCCGTATGCGTCATCTTATGAATGTTGAAACTTTTCTGATGAATGAATCGTTTACCACAAAGATCGCACTACGCAACACATCAGAAAATTACGATAAAAGTTATCGAACGAGTAGAGTAACAGTCATCTACTTGGTTTGCTTACTTGAAAGCGAGTAACGCCAGTATGGATGGGCAAATGTTTTTCTAGGCCAACTTTTTGAGTAAACGACTTATTACAAAAGTTACACACAAACGGATGAATACCGTTGTGCATTCCAATGTGAATATCCAGAGCTTTTTTCATTTTATAAGCTTGCCCGCAAATTTCGCAGACGAATGGCCTCACATCGCTATGAGAGGCAATATGTGATTTAAGTTCTGTAACAGTTCGCCATTTTTTGCCGCACTGGTTGCATTCGTGAATCGGCACCATGAAAGCGCGTTCTCCTCTTCGATCGCCGCGTTTGCGTTTCTTTTTTCGTTTTTGTTTTTTCTTACCACTCTTGCTGTCACTGCTTTGCCATCCTTCTTCGGTACGATCGCCGCCTCCAGTGTCATCTTTTACGTCTTCTGTAACACACCATTCGCAAATACGTTGATACTATGTATTATATTTGAGAAAATTTGACAATATCCGTAACGTGTGATAAAATTGAACTAAAAAACGCAATAACGAAGAGCGCAATAAAACAAATTCCATGACGCATCAGATAACTGCATAGTTCATATTACTTGTACATAAACATTCACGGTATACGCACGAATTTCACTTTGATTACAATCAGCGTTTACATTTGAAGTTTTGACGAGAAAATTCAGCAGTCAGTCCCCTACCCTTACTTTTGTACTAAATACGTTTTGTTTTTTTCTTTGACATCGGAGCACTACGTGTGCATATTTACCTTCGCTATCAATAGAGTCATCGTGTATTTCAACAAGAGGTTCTTCTTTCCATTCGAAGTCGTCGTCGTCGTTGTAATAATCCGGTTTAAAAAATTCACTTTCATCTACGGTTATTTCTTCGGTTTTGAAAATGTTATCACCACTCGCATTCTCATCGACGTCTGATTTAGGTTTTTCAATTTCCTTCTCTTCGCACTCTTCTTTCTTCACTGCTCCTTCTTTTTCGCTGCTATAGAGAGGCGCTGAAATCTTTTTCTTTCTATTACCAGCACCTGCGTGTAACATTGTTTGCATTTAAATGAATTTTCAAACAATCAGACACGTAACGATACGAGTAACACGTCAAGGTACTCTACGCCAATATATACCTTTTGTGTTGGAACGAGTTCTGCGCACTTCCAACGCTATATCTTCAAGGTATTCGATATTTTCGTTATTGACTTCTTTTTTCATAATTTTCTCTCTTTTTGTTCTGGACTTGTCGTGAAAATCATCCCCGTTACTGTTTTCATTGCTATCAAAAACGTCCTACAAAGACACAAAACAAACTATACGTAAACCAACGAACGAATAAACGAATCGAGTGGGTGCAGTAATTACTTGAGCATTTTCCACGGTAGGTGCTTTCCGTTGCTGTGCTTTGACAGGCCGACCTCTTTTACGTTTAGAAACTAATGCAATCTTTAACTTGATATCCGGCTGTTTAGCTTCTGTATGGCAATGATCGATGTCTTCATAACAATCGGTTTGACAGGCTACACCTCTCACGCTCAAAGGAGCTTCGTCATTATAAAGAGCGCAAGTTTTCAAGTAGAAAGACTGTATCTCTCTTTTGATATCATCGCATCGATTTTCGGCTGCGTTTAATTCGTCGAATAACTTGTAGCACCTTAAAAAGACGTTAACGGCATTCATTATATTTCCAACAATGATGTAATAAAGAATAGACACGAGAAGGAGATCGAATTCAATACTAATTTCAGAAATTCTCTAACTGAAGAAAAACTGTCCCGCGTCACTCTAAGGATATTTACTCAACTTTTTTCAGTTTTGTGTTGCAAAATTTGTGAGCAAACCATAACGATGTTACACTTCTCGAATTTGCGCATTATGCTAGCAGTTCATTATTATTTCGCTTGAAAGAAAGCGCGTTCTCAGTTGTTTTCTATTCGATCTCGGTTTTCGCTCTCAAAGGGCATGGTACGATACGCCAAGAGGAGGTTTTATTCTACGATTACCTGTTACATATAACAGTACTTCTGCCGGTGAGCGCTTCCAAATCTCTTCTCAACACCTTATAAACATTATCGCCTAATAATGTTCCGCCAGGTGCAAGTGCGGTGAAAAATACATTATAGCCGTTGTGTTCTGCAACATCTGCGTTACAAATCAAACAACTCATCCCGTCCCCGGATTTATTACCATCGAGTACGCGTAGACAACCTGCGAAATAATAAAAAATACATTTATAATAATATTTATTACGAAGTTGGAAGCGCGATGAGGGATTTAATCGAGTATGTAATTTAGTCATTCCATTTTTTTTTCAGATAGGTTTCTCACCGCTTCCTCAATAAGGTTGCACTCACTTCAGGTATCCGTTTCAAATTTCAAATGTACAGAACAGACAATCAAATCCATCGCCCATCTGACTTCGATGGACCTACGAGCGTGATGAGTGATGCATTTATGAAAAATGCAAACCATCAGACAAACGCTTCGTAAGATATACAGTTCGACAGAACAAAAACAAACACCTAGACATGAGATCAGAAGCAAGGGGTCGTAAATATACTAACAGGGTGACAGACGACGATACGCAGAAATACATCAGTATTGAGTATGTTAGAATTGAAAACAAGTTGAAACCATCACACAACCATTTCATTCGAATATAACTGCATATTTTCGTACGAATTTTAAATACGTTTAATAAACACATACCAATTATGTTCAAATTTAGGTACCTGGTGAATTCATTATAGCAGAAACATCGTCGGCCATTTTAAGTGATTCTCAACACTGAATAAATCGTAAGCCAGTCAAGCTAATTCGAGTAGCAGTACCGCTTTCATTTCATTGAAATTTCAACTCGAGCGTTATCAACAAATAAAAAATAATTGCAGAATTTAGACGAATATTATCTTTCATTTATCACGATATGAGGAAACTGCAATTTTCGCATTTTACGGACCTCCATCAAGTTTCCTAAACTTTTACATCAATTCTAGATGATCAACTCGAGTAATTACGGGTACTACGCCACTGTATGGCCACTGCGGAGTGCGGACGGGTACCAGTTCTACTAAACCAGCACAGCCCCGAATGTCTAGCCTGGCCTAGCCCATACAAACATTTTCGTATACTGTAAACAATGTGTACACAGATGCACATACACGCAAGGCGCACAATCCTACTTCCAACAAGCAGCGTAATAGTTCAATACGCCGAATCACTGTTTACCGACTACATAATTATGTCTTTTGGCATTATGCTGTGGTTTTCTTACGGACGGAGTCTGATCACTGAGGCTCCGGAGCTAGGCTCCACTTTTCATTCATTGGAGAATCGCAGAGCACGCGGCAGCGGAGCCCAAATAAATTATAGGCTCCGATAGTGTGATTTTATTTTGTTTTTTAACTTTTTATACAATGTATGTAATGTTTGATAACTTCGCACGAAATTATGCCTTTGAATCGTCGATCTAATGTTCAATTTGCCGAATTTTTTTTCGAGTTTTTCCCAATTGATTTGTTCTCATTCGTTCTCAATCTTTTTGTTTAATTTTTGTTTCGTTCCAAAACACCAAAAGTTTATCATTCCTTCTCCAGTGAAGAGTGTTTAGTTCTCATCCATTTCTCTCTTTTTAAAATCGTTTCGTTCTCTCCGTTCCGCTCTCAGTCTCAAGCGTTGATCTTCGTGATCAATGATCATTCATTTTTGAAATTTCGATCAACGCGCATTAAAATAAATTTAAGCAAAAACACCCATTCAACGGCGGTCAACACTGTCAACAGTGTCAACACGCAACACTCAAATTAGAAGATGTGTCGAGTGGTGTCTGCCAGTGTGGACCCTTCGTTGCAATTTCATTTGTAGTGAAAAGAGATAAAAATATTTTTTATCATTCGGTGATAGTTCTATTTTATTTACTTGATGAAAAACGAAAAATTTTTCCAATTTCGTATGTCTGAAATTGTTTTTTGATTCGTGTATTTTTGCACTCATTTTTAATTTTTAATTTAATTGGCACCGAATCATCAGCACATTGTTTATTTTATCGTTCTTTAAATTGATTAATGATTATTCATTATAATGGAATATATTTATGATACGAAGTAAATAACCCGGCTTGTTTGTTTTGTGAATTCCAATATTTGTGTTGGTGTATTACGTTGTATTCATGCATACTCGTCACAGAACTACGTATTTTATTGTGATAGTACGACGATGATCGGGATGATCGCACTTTTCGTAAAATGACTGCTCAACAAGTTTTATTCCATGGATTTAACACGTGATATGAAAACGATTATCAAAGAATAATTGCACTTCTAATGCACCCATTTACTTTGGTGTGAAAGGTCTGAATTTGGACCTCTTAATTCATCACTTGGACATTTAAAATGGTTTTTGAATCAATTGTGGTTGATATCTTGAATAAATTTCTTGGAGATTATGTCGAAAATCTAGACAGATCTCAGTTGAAAATTGGAATATGGGGTGGTAAGTTAATTTTTCATTGTTTCATTTGTAGACCGTTCTAACATATGTACTTCGGAATTTCACGCGAAAATATCAAGTAATGCGTACGTTATGTGACTCAACTTCGAAAAATATTCAACCATCACTCTCCGATCTATTTTCTTTTTTACCTTAGGCGATGTTTCTTTGAAGAATTTATCCCTGAAACCTAGTGCTTTGGATGACTTGAATTTGCCTGTGAAAACCGTATACGGACATTTGGGTAGTATTATCAACGTTCATGTTAATTTTTTCTTTATAACAGGGTTTGATTGGCTTGTAAGTTTCAAACTTTTCTGGTAGTTTGACTGATATTTGGCGTATACGATTGCAGGAAAATTGGTTTTAAAGATTCCGTGGAAAAACATTTACACGGCACCGGTTGAAGTGTCTGTTGAGAATTTATTTCTATTGGTAAACCCTATTCAAGATATTAATTATGACGCGGAAAAAGAAGAGAAACTACAACAAGAAGCTAAACAGGCGATGATTAACAAAGTAGAAGAGGCTAAAAAAAAAGAAAAGGAAAAAGGTATGCGAAGTGTTTATTGCAACGTCGACAACAAACGAGTATGATGGATGAAACGCGTGATTTGTTTATTTTTGCCCGTTTAGGTAATCAACAAGTGAATGACACATTTGTTGAAAAGTTGGCCGCGCAAATAATAAAAAACGTACAAGTATTCATCGACGATATTCACGTAAGGTATGAAGATCGCATCACAAAACCTGAAAGCCCCTTTTCCATCGGTGTTTCGCTGCATACTCTGAAAATCTACACTACCAACGAGTGTTGCGAAAGTTACGTTGTACCCGAAAACGAATCTCCTCTATTCTACAAGGTGCGTATTGTAAAGTTTCTCAACAGTCACTACACGGTAAACCGTTCACAATGTTGAAGGATGATCTGTCTGTTTAGATAATGGTGATGGAAGGTTTGTCCGTGTATTGGAATACTGATTCGACCTCTTTCGCCGATGCAGGAAACGATAATAAACTGGCGAATAAATTGTTTGTGGAAGGAATCGCCAGCAAATCTTATCGAACAGTCGGTTATAACTACAGTAAGTATTTGTACGTTGTTCAGCTCGAACATGGTGTGACTAGATGCCACACACATACACACACACCATGTCGAGCACATTTCAAACGTTTGTCATTTCAGTTTTGGGTCCCATCAATTCGGAAGCTAAACTGCAGATCAATTCTAAGCCGGAGCTATTGAATTTTATCACGCCGAAAATATTTCTAACCTTAGTGCTGGAGCAGTTACTTTTGAGTAAGCGCTTCTCGGCCAGTATTCTAGTTGTTAATATCTTTATACGTTGGTTTGATTGATTGTTTGTATCATCAATTAGATGTACGCAAATCTCAGTATCAAGATTTAATTGCGTTGTTGGAACAGTTCGATCGAATGGCTAAAGCGGCGCCTTTCCGGAAGTACAGGCCGTATCTGCACCAGTACAAGGGACACTATAAAGAATGGTCGGTGTACCTTTCAAAAGTCGTGTCGGCTTTCGTGTGTACGAATTCCATTGTGTATGAGATAACGATGAAACGTTATTTTCGGATTTGATTTTGCTCAGGTGGAAGTTCGCTATTACCTGTACATTGGATGACGTGAAAAGAAAATCTCGTAATTGGGATTGGACGTGCATGATTCGTCATCGAAAATTATGCAAAAAATACGTTATCGCGTATCGACGTAAAATAACAGAAAAATCTGGCGAATTGTTGGCTAAAGAACTCGACAAGTTGGAACGTGATTTGGACGCCTTTAATATCATATTAATTCGTCAGAAAGTGGAAAACGAAGTACGTACATCGATTGACAGCGTTGACAGACGGAAGCGAACGTCTGAGCTACGATCTTATCGTTATGCGTATTTTTGCGAAAGGTGGAAAGAGAAGGACGCATAAACGCCGAGCAAAAAGCGAGTAAGAAAAGTAGTGGCGGCTGGTTCGGCAGTTGGTTTTCATCTGCTAGTAAAACTAACGAGAACGATGAAGAAGATCAAAATTTAACTAGTAATATAGGTGAGTTATGTTCATTTCTTACCGCGTATAAAAATATGTTATACTGCGATAATGGGCGTACTACGTACCACGTAGGTATTTCACGTAGCAAAACGCAAAAAAACACTAATGCGTTTAATTTTTTTTTTTTTTTTTTTTTTTTTTTTTTTTTTTTTTTTTTTTTACTGGCTTGCAGTGAAGCAGTTTGGAAACGCGATGAACGAAGAAGAGAAACAGAAATTATATCGCGCCATCGACTACCATGAAAGTTTGGTACCGACGTCTTATCCTATCACGTTTGTGGCTATTCGGTTGGAATTTACGTTGAAGGCGTTGAAAATCATTATTATCGACGACGATGAGATTCGGGCGAGCGACAGCGACACCGACACCGACATCAACGATTGCGTTATGACCGTACGATTTCGGGAAGTTTTCGCTTCGATTAATCAGAGGCCAGCGGCTCAGTCGTTCGCGTAAGTTTTTTTCGTCAATCTGCTAGCGAGAAGTGTTGTTTCGAATCTTGTCTGCGCGTATTTACTCGTTTGGATTGTTCGAGCAGTTTATCGCTTAATATGCAATCATTCGAGACTTTGGGAATGCGACAACAAGGCATCGTTCCGAAAATCATTCGTTCCAAAATATCGGGCGGTAACGACAGTACCGACGAATACGATAGCGACGATGGCCGTAAACGACGATATTTTTTGAACGTGTTTTTCGAAACGAACCCTCTAGATGGACAGTACGATCAAAGGCTACACGTCACTTTACGTCCGTTGAAAGTTGTGTACGATGCTCAAACTGTAATTAAAATTCTTCAAGTTTTTACTCCTGAAAACGATATCACAACCGTGAAACATCAGTAAGTAAATCGTAGAAACTGTAATAACAGCAGCGCGCATACGTCACAAAGAGCACCTGTTGGCGAGCAGTATTGCAAACATTACAACGTGCTTTTTTTTTGTTTTGTTTTGTTTTGTTTTGTTTTGTTCTTCACTCAAGAATACAGGCGGCTGCTAATACGAAATTCGAAGAAATGAAAGAAAAATCTACCGTAAAACTTCAGTACGCGATTGAAAAAAGTACAAAATTAGATTTAAAGGTCGATTTGATGGCTCCTTATTTGATTCTTCCGTTTGGCGGATTTTACACCAAGTAGGTGCCACAGGTCACCGGTGTTACACTGGTGGTGGACCGGTGCATTTACGCGATAAAACTCGCGCGAATTTACGAAAATTTATATTTATTCGAATGACGCAGAAATGAAATGGCTTTGGTAATAAATTTGGGTCGCATCACGGTCGTTTCAAAAAACAAAGATAACCCGGTGGTAAACGTTAGACGCATGTTGAAGGAAGGTAGTTCCGAAGATCAAGTATTCACCGAAATGATGTCCGAATGCTACGATTGTTTCAGAATCTGCTTAGGAGAAGTACAGGTGAATGAAATATGTGCCGGCCACAGCCGATTTACGATGTGGTAGGCCACGCACCAGCTGCTAATGCTTCATTTTATGCAAATATTCGAAGGGTCTCGCGAGGTTACCGCCGCACGAACTGTACGTTTTTCTATAAATCTACTATATATGTATGCCGACAGATTCTTTCGTTAAAAGCCGGCCAGAAATGGAAGCCGTTGATAGGAAGTGATGGTGACGTTAGCAGCGCAACAACGGCTGCTTCCGCTACGAATTGCGACTCGCACATTCTTCAACCAACCAGCGTGTACGTCGATATATACAAGTGCGTGATCGACGACGATCCGCGTTTGCCGAAAATTAAAATCGACGGCAGTTTAGCCGATGTTACCGTTAAGATAACGGGTGAGTACGCGTTGGCCGTGGCGCGGCGCGTCTAAAATTAGCAAATATTCGAGTAAACGTATATCGACGAGATTATATTTGTTACGCGCAGAGGAAACGCTGTTGGAAGTTGTGTCGCTGATCATCAGTCTTCCTCTGCCCAGTAATTCTACCGCAACGCGAAACGAGCACGCGGGCGCTTTTGCGGACGACGATGACGTGGACAACGACGACAACGACGACGATACATCCACCATGTACGATTCGGCCGCTTCGTTGCGACAAAAATTAGAATCTCTCAATCGTTTGCAATTCTCGACGCTGAAAAAGTATGGCAAAACAACGGTTCTCGATCAGCAGCATTCAACATCGTCGTCGAACAGAATGGCCAACGTCGACTACATCAACGTGGAAGCGAATTTCAGTTTGAAAGGTAAGTGCGTTCCGATGGAAACTACCTCGGTCGTGTGTATATAATTACGTGCTTCGCTATCGGTGAAATGTATTAATTTGCGGAGCCGATGCGTTTGATGCGACTTAGGTCTGACTGTATACGTTCAGCGTGAAAAGACGAAAAACGCTGAACTCGAAGCGTCGGTTGTTACCCTTCAGTTGGGCTTCGTGCAACGAACGTACTCTTGCGAAGTATCCGCCAAGTTGGGTAAGCTGTCGTTATTACAAAGCCATCTGGATTCTGTTATACCAGCCATTAGTACACCCATGTACGACGGACCGTTTTCCAATCAGTACTTGCTCTTTTGCAGATTAATAATCGTACGTAGTCGGTCGTAAATGCGTACATGTAGATGTAGATATGTAGATAGTATGTACCTTAGTGTATACGCGTACGTACTTCTGTATACTACCTATATGGATTAGATTTATCGTACGTATCTTTCTCACATTGCGATTACTGTAATCTTAGGCCGAGAAACATTCGCCGGTATTCGAAAAGCTCTATAATTCGACGGCCGTAACGCTGGCCGTCGAATTTAGCAAACTTTACGCGATCGTACATCAAGACGCTATTGTGGATACGATACGTTGGATGGGCGACCTGCAGACACGTGTTCTCGACATATTATCGCAAGCCGCTGCCAGCGGTAACGCCAACGACGACGATGCTTTCGTAGTCGCATCGAATTCGTCGTCCTCGTACTACCATTCGCGTTACACGACCGCCAAAGCGACAACAACCAAGAGACGTAAAAGCAGCGCTGGTTCGGCCGCTTCGATAGCTTTCGAAAAAAAAACTAAAAAACTGAAAACCAAATCGGCTTTAGCAGCTATCGTCGAAGATCAACTTTCCGATATGAGTAAGCACGCGGCCTGCGTTCTTTTTTCCATTTTTGTTGTTGTTGTTGTTGTTGTTGTTGTTGTTTTTTTAACTGTTGATTTTCTTCGTCGATCGATCGATCGATATCTATCGATCGATCGACCGATTCCTCTGCTTTTTGGTTACGCAGCCGGCTCTAATTCTGACGCGACTAATGCGACGCGATCAACCGACAGCGGCGTAATTATCGAATTCAACGGGGCCGCCTGTCTGGACGAAATACAAATATGTTTACAAACGGCGCGCAGATCACTGGCTTCGATGTACGTAAACGGTTTACGATTGTCCGCGCGAATTGACAAATCGTACACCGAGATCGATGCTAATTTACATTCAATCAGCGTTTGCGATTTAAATGACGAAACCATTTACCACAAAGTACGTAGGTTGTATTATTATCGGTACGAGGGGGTGTTATTTATTTCGTACGCGCGCCTATAACTATTTTCCATCGGCCAGATCGCGTACATCGACGAAGGGAAACAAGCATTCGAGGCGGTCGTCAGACTGTATAACGAGCAAAAGGCGGAGGGAACGCGTCCGCAAAATGATTTCGACGTGTGGCTGAAAATGCAGATGAGCTCGTTACATTGCGTTTTCATCAACGAGTTCCTCGTCGATGTGCTGGTAATGCGTCTAACCAGAGCATTTCGAAAGCCACCGCTCTCCGCTATTTTATTAATATTTTTCGCTTTTCCGTTCGTTTCGCCCTCTTACAGCGTTTCGCGAATACGTTTCAAACTAGCAAGAAAATGTTGGCGGAAGTGTCGGCGGCGGCTGTTGCTTCGGCCAAGATGAATGTGCAGCAAGTCTATCAGTCGTCTACTCGCGTGCTTTTAGACATTTTTGTGGATGTACGTTGACGACGCGACTACCATCGACGTCGGCTAGTTCCGCGCTTCGGCCAGCCGTTTGATTTTTGACGACGTTCCATATTTTCAGGCTCCGGTCATTTTGGTGCCGCAAAACAGTCGCAGTGACGAGGTATTCATCGTCGATTTTGGTAATTTATCGATTAAGAATACGTTGGAAAAACTGTCGGATTCGTCGTCGCAATCGCAACACGAAGCACTCATCGATCAAGTTTTCATCCTATTGAAAGGCATGCAAATTATTAGGTACGAACGTATCGTCGCGGTGTTTGCGTTTGTTGTTGTTGTTGTTGCGTTTTTTTGTTTCATTCTTCATCATCTTTCAGAACGAATTACGAACGAACGAAACCGGAACACACGCTGTTGAAATCTGTCAACTATCAGTTGATAATCAAGCGAAACTTGTCGGTCGCCTGGTTCGATCAGGTGCCGGATTTCGATATTCGTGGCGAATTTTGTCCCATACACGTGAGTAAATTTTTTATTCGTCGCTTTCTCGATTGCGCTCTCATCCGGACCGATTCAACCCATTCGCAGATTACAATCACGGCTCACGACTACGATATAGTGATGAAAACGCTTCAAGAAAATTTCGGCCACAGCCAAACAGAGGAAAGCGAATTCATTCAGAAAGACATCCGTCACCAAACGCGCTTACTTGACGAACAAGGTAAGACGGAATCCGTCACGCCGTTCCTGGTTCTCTGGCTTCAGAAGCTGGTCGGCGGCGGCCTTCGGCGTCTATATCGCGGGTGTATGCATTCTTCCACGGAAACGCGGCGTTAGCCGTACGGTTGGAAATTTATGTTTGCCAATTTTCTTGTCATTTTTCATTTTTCGCTCAGCCGAAACAAAATCTAAAGCGAAAAGAAAAAGAAATTTCGAATTTTTTCGTTCGTTTGTTTGTTTGTTTCGAGGTGTTTCGTACAACTAGGGTAGGGGGAAAAAGATGGCCGCTAAAAACTCAATTCACGGCGCTAGTAAGCGCGCTCGTATATTCGTAGAGATTACAATGGCTTTCGCTACATTCGTATTTGCGTTTTTTTTTTTTTTTTTTTTTTTTTTTTTTTTTTCGATGCCATCAGCGGCGACAATAACAACAACAACGGAGGCGACGGCCACCGCCATCGGCACCGTGACAAATGCGGCTACTACAGCTGCGTCGAAGGTGGCGAACGAGGGAGATATTACTGCGGACGGAACGGCGGATCTAACGCAGGCTGAGTGTCACGTGGTGAGCGAAGTGGCCGAACACGGCGTCAGAACGATGTTGAAATTTGAAATGACCATCGAAAGCGTCACCATCGATTTGTACACCGTATACAATGACAAAAAGGTGCGTACGTTTTGTGTAGGAAACTGGTGGCGCGGGGCGTTCGCGATTTAATCGGACACGTTCCCGCGTTGACTTTCAGGATGGTTTAGCGAAATTCACGTTGTCGTTGCTGTCGGTAAACGGCTCGCTGTGGACGGATACGCGTTTAGCGGTGCACGCTTCGTTGTCGAACTGCTGTCTGGACGATACGCGTTCGACGAAAATCACGAATCCTGTCAAACGTTATATGCGAAGAAAGTCGGAGTCGTCCAGCGGGTCACCCGCGATTGGAGCGACGTTGGCCGCTGCCCTTCGCGGACCGTCCGCTAGCGTTAGAAATATGATCGACGTTACTTTCGAAAAGGATGCAAACCATACCAACGGTAGGCGAGCCAAGCTTTTTAATCGACGACCACTCGGTTACGAGCTTTCTGACATATTGTGGCACTAATACGCGGTATCGGCGCGACGCAGTCAAAGCGCACATTTTCAGTTTCGTTCTCATCTTGAACGTTGATCATATAACCAAAATTCAGGAATTCCTCTCCTCGCAATCGGCCGCTAAGCAAGCTCCATCGTGTTCGCCTTCCGCTTCGGTTCACAAGTCGACGGCTAATGTTAGAAAGCGCGAAATCGCCGGCTCGCAAGTCAGTACACCACGCACGCCACCGAAATACGCGCTTGTCGCGCAGTTGTACGGCCTCCTTTATGATCGAATGTTTGTTTGTTTGTTTGTTTCGATGGTTTTCGGTAGAACGACGAAGCGGAAATCGCGCCTCAAAGTCAAAATCAACCCGTTTCAGGGGACGCGTTATCCGTCACGCTGGTCAGCTTGATTTTGGAGAAGCCCGATATTATTTTGGTGGAAAATTTAGACGATATCAATACGAATGCCATCATTTTGAACGTAAGTAAAGTACACGCGCTTGCCATTATTGTCGTCTACCTGCTGTACGGTTTTTTCCGTGCCGTGCCGTAAGTATACGCCCGTAACCTACGCGTACGCGTACGCGTGTATTTCGTTGTCCAGAACGAAGCCAACGTTAGACTTCAAATGAGCAACGACAATCGTTTGGCGATAAATGCCGTGTTGCGCGATTTGCAACTGTACACCTGCTGCTATAATCCGGAAAGAAGAAATCAAAGCGCGTCGTTGGTGAGTGCGTCGCTTGCGTAGTACGATAGGCCGCCGGCTATCATACCCGTATTTGCCCCTTATTTGTAAATATTCCGTTCGACTTGTTCGTCGAACGTGTGTGCTGTGTAGATCATTCATCCGTTGAGTATCGACGTGAACGGCGGCGGCGGCGGCGCTTCTTCCGAAAACGCTAGTCTGCACTTGGATGTGAACGTGAGCCGAGTAAACGTTTCGATTACCGCTGGTAAGGCAGAGCGTACTACTCTCGTACGCGACCATTTAACGAACAATACCAAGTCCGTTACGATCGCGCGCGAATACTGTACACACGAAAAAGTACGTAATAAATCTTTTTTTGCCCTCCCTTCTTTTCGTAGGTACGATCGCTTTATTGACCAATATTTCGTCGACTCTGATACCAAAAATCGAAGACGAATCTACCGTCAGCGAGTCGAGTTGTCCGGACTACGCGGACGTATGGAATCAAAAGAAAGTGAAAGAAGGATATTGGTTCTTAGAAATGGGTGTGTAGATTGCGTTTTAATCAGATAACCCTGAAATTCTGCCCGCTCGTTAAAGGTATATTTTTTCACGCGTGCGTTTTTTTTTTTTTTTTTTTTTTTTTTTTTTTTTAAAGGTATTTTTTTTCCGGCGTGCTTTTTTTTTTTTTTTTTTTTTTTTCATTTTATTCGTCCAGAAGAAGGCGAAGACGCTTTACTGGGTTATGCGGATACGACAGCCGACGACCGAATGAGAACGCAACCTCTGCCAACATGTTCCGGTCGCGATCGCACTATTCGCGTGCCGAATGAAAAACGCGTCGACTTGATGACAATGTCGATGCCGGTTGTGCGAGTTACTCTGGAAGCCGGCGTAGGCAAAAAAACTATACCGTTGTTGGCGTTGAACTCGTCGTTCCGAGCGATCGTCAAGAAAACCGCGGAACGCGTACGTACATAAACGAATATGCAATGCTCCTCTGAATTCTGCGATAAATTCGAATTAAACTATTCGTCGTGTTCGTGGTGGACAGTTGACGTTGGAAAGTTTCATTAGCCTGGAAGTTGGATACTACAACACGCGTTTGGCTATGTGGGAACCGATAATCGAACCGATTCTACAACCTTGCGCCGATTCTCTCATTCGCGAAAAATGCGTTCCTTGGAAATTGCAATTTCAGGTAAACGATGAACGGCAAACGGCAAACGTGACGTGGTCGCGTGGTCGCGATTTTCATTTTGTGCAACGCTCCAGCTGAAATACTCGTAGCCTTTTGCCAATTGACTATGCGTGTTCAAATTACAGTGTAAAATGTTGAACCGAGTGTCGTCCCAACAAATCGACGATTATTGCGAAAGAAACAGCGATGAAACTAACGCGGCCGTCGATAGTACGCTCGCCAAAATTCCCGTAGCTGAAAAAGAACCGCTGTTGTCGTTGCATTTCAGTTCCGACGTGAGTGTACATTACAATACGATGCGATAGGTTTATTATTTTTCGACGTACGTCCGCGTCTCTCTGCGTACAATATTTGTATGCCTCCTACTGTAAGTATTTTAAACTTAGAGCGCGCGTTTTTTGGTAAGTATTTTATACTGGACCACGTTGCTAGAGGTGCGACCGGTGCCGCATATGCCGACATTCCGACAGCGGTGTGTACGGTCGCACGCGTATAACCCTGCGCCTAAACCTGCCTATAAGATGCGGTACGGTACTGTACTACTCTGTACGCATGTGCGCCGATGATGGCGGTGCACGGGTACAGTAGTATTCGCGTATTGATGGCCATCTACGATTCCAGGAAAGGATCGAATTAACATTCACCAAAACGTGTATGGACGTGGTGAAAACGCTTAGTCAATCGTTCAACGATGTCGTACATGGTAAATGCGCCGCGTCCTCTTTGTATTCAAACTCGCTGGTTGAAGGCGCACCAGTGGTCACCGCCGAGGTCGCCGTCGCCAACGAATCCGACGGCGACGCTGAAGCCGACATGTTGTCCGAAATGGATGGTTCGTCGTGCTACGTATTGGTTAACGAATTTGGTACCGACGTTCGAGTATCGTTAGCAGACGATCAACCGTTCAAAGTAATGCTCTTTTTTCGCACATTTCACAAACGTCCAATAACGGCTTTGCATTCTATCGTTTTTTTTTTTTTTTTTTTTTTTTTTTTTTTTTTGTTTTTTCTTCTATCGTCTACGTATAGCTGATTAACGCTAGCGGTACGAACCGCTCGTCCGCAACGTCGTCATCAGCTCACGTTATCGTGTCCCAAGGACGTCGAATACGTTTATCGAAAAAAAAGAACTCCGCAGAGGCGCACGATCACGCGAAGCACGGTACTCGTCTTGCAAACAGTGACGGCGACCAGGAGCGTTGCCTGCTCGACGAATTGAATACAACTACGCAACGAGATGCCGACTTTCTGCGCGTTACCGTGAGTAGTATTTATTTATCTAATCACCGAATACCCTTACCTTACCTGTTCCTTGACTACGCCTACGCCTACTCCTATCGCACGCGCGTATGTGAAGCTAATTCAAACTTGAACGACCCTAACGCAGATCGTATGCCGCAACAAAGAATTGACTTTGCCGGTGTGCCGAGCTGATAAAAGATATTTCACCGTTAAATCTAGCGACGGCCTGAACGAAACGTGGGGTCTAATTTCTGAAGTGGATGTCGTGGAAGGCAGCGTAATCGTGACCATTCGTAGTGTCGTTCGAGTAAGACTTGGTTTGATTTTGCGAGCTGACTCGTCGTGTATGCATATGTACGCATGTTCAATAAATATTACGAGCGCGATCTGCAGGTGTACAACCATTTCAACGTCGGCATATTGGTGTATTCGATGAAGGACGATCGGCTGGAGCGCGTAGGCGAAATCGGTCCTTCGCAGTATTTGAACGTTCCCGTCGAAGCCGTTTACAATTCGAAAGGCCACTTATTTTTCACTCCCGAAAGGTAAACGATTTTACCAGCGTTAGCACTACTTCAGCTGTACTACTGGCTGGCTGTGTGCGCTCGTTTGTTACGTTGTTAGCGGATTTTGTGTTTTTGCGCAGGTATAACGTATCGGCCGAGCCGATTGTTTGGAAAGACCTTCAAAAAACCGTTTCTTTTTCGAAGCAAATGCGTTGTATTTCGAAGAATAGCGAAAACGAAGATCCATTCTTCATGCGAGTGCGTAGACCGTATATCGTACATCGTATACAGTACTCTATATAATATGTAGTTGTAGTAGTAGTCGTATGTCTATATACTTTGACGATGTTGTCTAACCGATGGTACGGCTGTCTCGCCTGTCGTTCAGGTTTTAGGAGAGATGGAACAAGTGTACTATGAAAATACGACTTGTTATACGGTCGCGAGTACAGCGTACACAATACGCCTGAGACCGACGTTGATTTTCAAGAATTTCCTACCGGTGGAGGTGGTTTGTTGTTTGCAAGGACTGCCGGCCGAACATCGTTTACAACCGGGCCAAAGTATTAACGTTTGCACCGCCGAACCGAATCATTCTACCATCGTTTTACGAGTAAGTAAAGCTCGGCTAGGTTTCAGGTTCTAGGTTCTAGTTAGTGTTAATCGATTTAATTTTGTTGCGACGCCGATTTCAGTTGGACAACTATCTGGATAAGGTGTGGTCCTGTAAGAAGTTGATCAAAACAGACGCTGCTATATTTTCGGTATGGACGTTCACGTCGTTTGACAGTGAGAAAGTATTCTCGTTGAATTTAGGCGTATGGTACAGCAATTGCGACGATTCTATGATCTTCTCTTTGTACTGCCCGTATTGGATGGTGAACAAAAGCGGTCTCAATTTATCTTACAAAGTACTGCTACGTATTTTGCTCGGCTTTGCGACGATTCGTTCGTCGGCGGCGGATTTTCATTTTCATTCGCGTTTGTCTGTTCACTCGATTGTTTAGGGCGTAGAAGACGGCGGCATGATTTTACATCATCCGGCCCATTTCGAAGAACCCGTACTGTTCTCGTTCAAAGAGAAGTCTTTTTTCAGCAAGAAAAAAGCTTGCGTCAGGGTCGGCGATGGCGAATGGTCGGATAAATTTTCGATGGACGTTGCCGGTAATTCGGGATCGGTTTTCTGCTCGTACTCGTCCAAGATATACCAGGTGGGTGTTGCGAGTCGAGTTACGACTTACGAACGACGCGATGCCGAGCGCAGCGCAGCGTAATTTCGCCGTTCCTCGATTTTCTAATCCTACCGTACCACCGTACCGGGTGGTTGTTTTGTCACTTCAGCTGGGTGTTTACATCAGGCTGAATTATAATACGCTGACCAAACAAGTGATATTTTCGCCTTTTTTCACCGTCGCCAACAACTGTCCGTTCGCTGTCGAGTTGCGGGAAAGTCGAATTCGAAACGCCTCTTGGATACAGGTACGAAAGGACGAAGGAGGGCTATTGCACGCTATCGCGTCCAAGTTGTACGTTTGTTTGTTTGCCGGTAAAACAGAGCTTTGCTTTTTCGCAGGTGGAAAGCGGAGCTTGCATTCCGTTTTGGCCGACTGCTAAAGAAGATACCGACAAATTTCTCGAGCTTAGAATTACGAACACGGTTCAAGTGACCACGTCTTTTTCGTACTTGAAAATCCGAACTCACACGTTGAAATTGTATAATTCGGTAAGACAAAAAGTGTGAATCGCGAATAAGGGTGCAGCCGTGTATGTGTATGTGTGTGTGTGTGTGTGTGTGTGTGTGGCTGCTACTAACAACAACGTTGTACGCAATATCGCCATCGCGCACGTACACGTTTCGCCGTCCTTTGTGCGTTGTTTCATTTTTCTTATTTTTCGCTGCAGTACGGCGGATTGCAAGCCGACGTTCAAGTTACCGAAGGCGGCGTTTTTGTTGCTATAGCCGCTTTTCAACCTAAAATGGCCACCGCGCTCATCATCAACGATACCAATTCAACCTTCGAATGCGTCGAAGTCGAAGTCGATTCGAAAAGCTACGCCTCTACCCGAAGCAACAGGTTAGTGGTGTATTCTGTATGTGTTGGTACCGTGTACACGGTACACCTGCGCCTGCGCCTGCGCCTGCGCATTCGGTGCGCATTGTGCTATTTACGTTGCAATTCTGTACGATTCGATTTGATTTAATGCGATTCCGTGTCGCAGCGGCAGGCTGGAAACTTACGGAAGCGAAATGGTGACTTTAAAAGCCAAACACCAACTGTTATTCAATTGGTCTGCTGCGAACGTCGATAATCCGGTTCTCGTAACCAACGCCAGCTCTTCTCCTATCGATCTTCGAACAGTATGTAGCACGCGGCGTAGCGTTACGTCGCTTCGTCGGTTTATCTAATTTGTAAATATTCGAAGTACCGGGTCGCGAATTGTTTGTAAGATTTAGTTGGTCTTGCAATGGTTACGACGAGCACGTACGACGATGATACGTGTAAAAGAAGAACAATAATTAATCGAGCTGGATTGATTTTACAGGATGGTGTCGGCGAACTTCGTAAATCTTCTAGTATCGGCGGTAGCGAAGATGACGAGAAGAAATATTGGATTTCTTTTTTGAACGGAATGCAACGCGTCTTATTGATCACCGCCGATCCGTACGTGGTGAAAGAAATCGAAGCAGTGGCCGATTTCGAGCAAACACAACAGGAAATAGTGTTAAATCTCAAAGGTATAGGATTCTCTTTGGTCAACAATGTTTCTAAGCAAGAACTGCTGTACGTTAGTGTCTCCAGGTAACGTCGTTCTCTATCTTATTATTATTGATTGGTCGATCGATTCGTGAAACGCGCCAACAAATCACAGCCGACAGACCACGCCGAACTACGCATCCTAACTGATTGTGATTACGATTATTGACAACAGTTCCGCTGTCGTTTGGGAAGTACAAAAGCAAAGCGGTAAAAGATTCAAGCCGGCCAACGAACAGCTGAACAAACGATTAGAAGAGGCGTTTTCCAAATATAGCGATATGGTTCGCTCGGAAGAGAACGATACTGCGATACTGAATTCCGATCAAGAAATTGTGGTCGCAAAAGATTCCAGCGTAACGGTAATTTTTATCAACGCGACGCGCGTCGTACTTGGAATGCGATAACTTGGCGTTGCGTCGGAATTGTAGCGTTGATCGTTCGCAAAACGCACATTTGGTCTGATTTCGTATGGCTACGTGACCGGCTACGGATTACCGCATTCGTTTCTTCGACGTATCGTCGACGATACGTATTGTATTAATATGTGTACTTCTACTTATCGTATGGTATTATATATCTGTTTGTGGCCCGTTTCAAGGTGAATTTCAACGACGGCTACATTATTAAACCTACTGTGATGAAAATAAGACGAGCGTATAATAACGGCTTGTGGTTGCAAATCAGATCGTCCGAGCGTTATAAGCAGATTCACGCTAAAATAAATCGCTTACAGATCGATAATCAAATTTACGATTGCGTTTTTCCCGTGATATTTTCGCCTGTGCCGCCACCGAAAAGCGTGGCCAACACCAGCGACGAGACTACCAGCTCCGGTTAGTATCTGTTGTGTTGTTGCCTTCTCGTACGTTAGCGTCGCCGGGGTACGGTATACGTAGTGCACACGCTGTACGCAGTTTGACCATAATTTTGCTTTTCGTTGCTGTGCGGTGGTGCGTAGCTCGCGAGAAGCCGTTCGCCGAATTAAGTATAGTGCAAAGGGTAGACGAAAACGCTGCCGGAACCGTTAAGCAGTTCAAATATTTCAAAGTACTCGTGCAAGAATTTCACGTCAAAATAGATATAGGTTTCGTGAATGCCGTAGTCAAATTTCTGGAAGCCGACTGTATTACGGACGACGAAGAGGTAAGAACTAAGCACGATACTACGCGATTATAATCGTAGCGTGTCGAGCCGCTGCCTGCAACAACGTATCGCGTACTAGGTAGCCCAGAGGTAGCCCAGAGGTAGCCCTGGGCTACCTCTGGGCTACCTAGTACTACCACCAGCCTACTACTCTTCCACCTGTGCGAGCTCTGTACGACATTACGCTCGTGACGTAATCCGTGTGTAAATGCGTTAAGCTGGCCTGCATCGAAAAAACAAACTACCATCTGAAATTTCGACCATATTCGCGGAGGTGGTTAAAATTACCAGCTAACAAAGCCGCCTTATCGTACCAAAATTTCGATTTCGTCGGGTCTTCGAACGAGGCTGATTTTAGATGAAAATAAAAAAAAATAAAAAATGCGGCGGGTATTCATTTCACGTCGTTTCAAGAAGCGCAAAGTTGGCTTTGTCGGTTCTGAAAATGTAAACGGATGCGACGTAGCGTGTTACTAGAAAATAATATTCGTTCGTATGTAAGGGCGCGTTGGCCGTTCAATGCCTGCACTAATCGCTATTGTATGTGTTTTGAATGGAACTAGTTGGCGCAGTTTAAAACCGACCAAAGCGTGTATAAGGAACCGCTGGGAGTTCACATTTCTTCGGTGACTAGTCAAGATTTTTACGATCTTCTTCATTTCTCACCATTAAAGGTTTGTAGCTGGGAGAAGCGCTTACTATTCTCAGGTGCGCGCGAGCACACATAGCAACACACGTGTGTAAGTGATGATTATGTTTCTCCTCCAGATACACGTTAGTTTTTCTTTGTGCGGCGAAAATCCGAACGACGGTTCTCCGCAGCAAGGCTTACCGATAGTAAATCTACTCACCCAAAGCGTGGGCGTAACTTTAACCGATGTTAACGACGTCGTCTTCAGGTGCAATACGGCCTGTACACTTTACTCACTCGTGCCGAAACGGCGTTACTAATTTGCGTCGATATTTCAGATTGGCGTATTTCGAACGAAAGCATACTTTCTACTCGCAGTCCCAACTGATGGCCGAAGCGAAAACGCATTATATCGGCCAATTTGTGAAACAACTGTACGTTCTAGTCTTGGGTTTGGATGTGCTGGGAAATCCGTTCGGTTTGGTTACTGGATTGAAGCAGGGAGTCGAAGATTTCTTTTACGAACCTTTTCAGGTAAACTTTGAAAGCGTCCGCGCTTGCGCCTCCACACTCGTTCCTCGAATTACTCGCATTTTCTTTTTTTTTTTCTTCTTCTTCTTCTTCTTGTTTTTGTTGTTTGTAATGGTAAATTTGAATTTCAATCGTGTTATTATTTACGTACAATCTTTTCGAAGGGAGCTATTCAAGGTCCTAGCGAATTTGCGGAAGGAGTTTTACTCGGCGTTCGTAGTCTATTCGGGCACACGGTTGGCGGAGCAGCGGGAGCTGTTGGTAGAATTACCGGTGCAATGGGTACGAAACGACAAATTATTATTACCTATATTACGCGCACATACGTATGAATTTTTTTCTACGTTTTGTAAATTGGCTGGCGAGTATTTCGCGAAGCGTGCGAACCTACCGCATGGCCTTGATTTTCCAAAGTACGGCTTCCGCACTCGTCCAGCGTTTATTTTCGTTTTCCGTTTTTAGGAAAAGGTATAGCCGCTCTGACACTGGACGAAGAATATCAAAAAAAAAGACGCCAGCGACTGGCTCAGCATCAGACCAGCTTTGCCGAGGGTGGTCGCGGGTTAGTGATGGTAAGTATCGGCGACGACTTAAACAGTAAAATCGAACGTACTATGTGCTTGTTTTCAATTTTTTTTAGGGAGTCGTCGAAGGCGTCGGAGGGGTCATTAGTAAACCCATATCGGGGGCGAAAGAAGAAGGCGTCGAAGGCTTTGTAAAAGGTGTCGGTAAAGGTATGGTTGGTTTATTCATGCGACCCGCATCCGGAGTCGTAGATTTCGCTAGCGGCACCGTCGATGTGGTCAGAAGGTAGGAAGTAGGAAATTTGTTTGGCCGTTGCGACGTACTCGCTGCGCGAGCAGTTCGCATAGTTTTGTGCGCAGTTTATAGTTTTTCTCGCCTTTCTAGAGTGGCCACGTTTTCGGAAGAAGTCGACCGATATAGGTTACCTCGTTATTTCAAGGAAAACGGTCTAGTTGTTCCGTATTCGCGAAAAAACGCCCAAGGAATCAAATTATTGCTGGTGGGTACGCGAGACGGTTTTGCATATTTTATTCTCCGTCGTTTGTTTCCTATTTAGCGTGTATACTGTCGTGTAATGTACATCTCACGTATGGTGGTGTTCCTGCTTTTGAACAGAATGTAGAGAAGGGCAAATTTACGAGCACCGACGAATACGTGTTCCATTTACCAATGACCGACAGTAATCAACCCGATAAAGAAGTTTTAATGGTTACGAATAATCGTGTTATATATTTGATCAAATCGTGCGATATATTCAGCGACAGCATTAAGGTAGTTGGTTATTCAGCATTCGTGAATTGCGCGTGCTTCTGTTTTTTGACCTATTCAAGTCCCATTACACTTGCGCTAATAATACGCTCGTTCGTTCGTTCGTTCGTTATGTCGTAGATCGAATGGCAGTATACCTGGAATGAAATCAGAGAGGATGGTATCGCCGAAAGTGAATACGGAGTAAGCATCCGGGTGGATTCCAGCGACAACAGGAGACCGATTTCGTCACCAGTTGGAGCGTTGGGATCGCTGTTTAAACGATCTTCCAAAGGGAAAATATTGATTATATCGGACAAAGAACTGAGGAAGGTACTAGTCTTTGAATTAGCGTTTTTCGAATAATACTGCCAATGCCAAAGTTTCGTGCAAACCTAAGTAGGCTTGTAATACTGAAGGCGTTTTACCCGCGCACTGTTGCCTGCGTTTCACGCGTGCCGGGTATCCAAATAATCGTAGACCCCCTTTTCCCTCCTAACATTTTTGAGCGTTTCATTTTACCAACTCTACGACAACTAATCAGCAGTAACTAACGCAACGTGATAATATAAAGAACTGTCAATTGAGAAAATTTACGCGCTATTGTCGCTACCAATCCACGCTTCTGTGGTACGAACTTTTGCAAATTGTCGAAATTTGAATCTAAGAGTACTGTCGAACGCTCTGTACTGATTGCTTGCGTGTACGCGAAAATAACTCTCCGTTGATAACCACCGTTTGATTTGCTGCAGTATGGACGTGGCTCCTGTTCCAAATGCATCGATATCATTTTCGTTTGAATTATAACGTTTACCAGCTTAATACACCGATTTGTCTGATGAACTTAATTTCATTGTTTCAGTGGCTGATTGTAAAAATGAGAGAATTGGTTAGAAAAGCGCATCGGTCATTTTGATGTTTGTGTTCGTTGTACGCTGTGCCCGGATTTCAGTGGATCCCGTGACATGTTTTGTACTAGGGTCATTCCTCAGGGCATTCTGTTTTCAACCACAAATCGTCTTACTTCCTGCCTTGTTACTTACGAAGCATTTGTTGTTTAATGTATTTTTTTTAAAAGAATCATTGTTACTTTTATTTTTTAATTAATATCAGTTCAAAGGTCATTCATTGTTACCTCTTTGTTGCAATGTTCGATGCGACATTTTTTTCAAATATAATTTTATCCTATGCTAATTTTTTCATGTAATTGAACTTTGGTTTCGAAACAAGAGGCATCGGTAATAAATTATTTTTCCATTCTAGCATTTCTTCATTTTCATTTCATCCCTTGCTAGTTGTAAACAAACGTGAATTACGACAACGAACACAAATTAGACAAAAAATAGTATAGAATTGTAAAAAACATGAAGAGATAAAAATTAGAAAATTCCACCCACCGTCCAGGTGAACCAGGGCAGGACTCCAGTTGCTTAATTCCTTCGAAACTTCGAAAGCTGCACCTGATGAGCTGATACAGATTTCACCGAGTTATGAAATTTAATCCTAATGTTAATGATTCGTTTTCAGTTATCGTTACGTTACGTTACGTTACGTTACGTTCAACTAAAGCTTTCGTTAAAGAGTTATGAATTTAATCGTTATGAAAATTCCAATCGTTCGTTTAGCGGTTGTGGTTCCTGTTCGGTTCGAGTCCAAACCCTTTTGTATGTGAAAAAAATGATTGGAGTTCTTCATTTTGGTCGCGTAATGTTACGTTCTTCCAATACAAATTGTTTTGTTCATGCGTTCCGTTCATTTGTTATAAAAATTTAAAAGTTACGCGTTCGAATTCATCAGTTTTGTTCAGGTTTAAAGTGTTCAACGTTTAAATCCCTGGTTATTATTTCATATCCAGGGTTGACCAGAGTCTGCTCTGAAAAGAGACTCTGAAAGCACTCGGAGGCCCAGAGTCTTTTTTTTTAGAGACTCGCAATTTTTGCGATTCCTTCAAAAGTTTGTTGTACCTAGTTTCGGTTTTTACTGTTTTAGTTCAAAATGCAGACCGCTTTCAGTTGTTTCGTTGGTCGTTAAATTTGAATGATTCAATTTGCCCACTGGGTTGAAACTTAAAAGTAAACAAACGCTCATCGGCCAATAGGATGCGTGAAAATGTCCGAATTATGGAGATTAAGATATTTTATTGATGGATCAGAACTTCAGAAGTTGTGTGAAATTTTTCGAGTGCCAAGTTAAAGAAAGAAACAACTAACTATAAATAATTTTTCACTGTAGACCATGAGTCTATGACTATCCAAATTTTTGAATTTACCCATTTATTCGAGTCCCAAGTGCTACAAACTACAAAGTATAATTTCATTTATTCTGTATTACCCGTATAATTAAAATTTTAATATAATATTTCGTAATTAACAAGTTTTCTCCACACTACTTCGTTCCGTTCTTGGTATAATTATATCATTGATTGAATGTTGAATAAGTTCGTTACTTGAAATTAATTTTTAGCGAATGTGATTTCGTGAAGTAAAGTGTAATATTAACAGTAAACTCACCATGAAAAATAATTATTTATTTCATTTCATTCATTGTTGATTTATAAATAGTACTACACCTTACGCGGTTTTATTGTAATAACAAACCAAGATAGATAGTGTGTACCTGCATTCTCATTTCGTGAATGGTCCTCTGTTTAATATTGGTCTGTCGGATATTAGTATTATACACGCTTTGGTCGTTATTTTTTAATTTGTGTAATTGGTGTTTGACTTGGAGAAATCGTCACAATGTCACAGCACAGTTCACTCTCCAACAGAACGCTAAATTCAGTTTTAAAAGAAGATAAACTCAACAAAAAACATGATTTGAACGCGGTCACTAAAAGGTGAGTCCCCTAGGTTTACGCTATACCTTCTTCGTACATAATGTTTAACACCATATTCCGGTCGTATATTTAATTGCGAGTATCGGAAAGTGAGAAACTATATGACTTGTGTATTTTATTTTCGCATTTTCCGCTCTTGAGGTCATTCTGAGGAATGTGCTCTCGTCAAACTACACATACTCGTTTTCTTATTCCTGTAAAATGTAAGATGATACTTCTGCACGTATGACCAGCAATTTAGCACATCGTATTTGTATTATACTCATTCGCTACTCATCGATGTTGTTTCAGGTTGCAATCGGAGTTGATGACATTGATGGTAAAATTTATCTACCTGTTTTTATTGTATTAACTTCTGTGGGTGACAGTTTTTTCTAATCATGTTTTGTGTATATTTATTTCAAAGACTGCTGGAGAGAAAAGTGTTTCTGCATTCCCCGACGGCGAAAATCTGTTTTACTGGGTGGCTACTATTATGGGTCCCATAGATACGGTTAGTGGTAATTCCGCAATTGAAGCTTTTAACGTTTGCACGGTTTTCAATCAGTTTTCATGTACTCAATATACGCTGATGAATGTTTACCTGCATAGGTGTACGAAGGTCTAACGTATAAGTTAAGATTGGAATTTCCGCATACATATCCATACACGGCACCAGTTGTTCGTTTCACTACACCGTGCTTTCATCCTAATGTCGACAATAATGGCAATATTTGTTTGGATATATTGAAAGAAAAATGGTCCGCTTTATACGACGTTCGCACTATATTGATTTCAATTCAGTCGCTACTCGGAGGTAACGTATTTTCTTTCATGTTTTTTTCTGCTTTTGCCTGCGGGTTATATGCTTTTCAAACCTCTGTTTAACGTATGTTTTTATCGTCGAAATGAAATCGGAAAACCGTTGTATTTGAAGGGATTTCCACGCGACACAAATTTTCGTTATATGCTTAGGCTTGTTTTGGCTTGACGTTAAAATCACTGATACTTGGCACGGAAAAGCGTGAGTTTATAGTCTATTCAATTTGAAAATATCCTCCGGCTTATGTGTAAACAACCTTGTATAGTTTATCAATAAGGTGTCGTACAAAAATTGATTTCCAAGCATTTTTATTATCAAACATACAATAATTATGATAATGCGAACTTTTTTGCAGTCAACGGCATTCGGCGGATAGGTCAAGTTTGTCAAGTTAATCTTTTATGTGTGCATCTGCATACTCACCACCCCGTCTCCCTTAACAGGTTAATAATTTTAAAGTTGTGGTTAAAAATTATAATTCACCAATCATCAACTGTAAAGCGTACAATTTTGCCGAGTAATGTTACAATCAAATATCGGACTTCGAAATTCTTATAACGGCTTTTCTATTTCTGGCTTACCGTCACACATTCTCTGGTTATGATTATCGAAATGAAAAACACGAAGACAAACTCTATGCAGTATATTGCATGCCTACTCTGTTGCATCATATTTGACCGTACAAATGATCGTATTCTCTGTTTATAGAACCAAATAATGACAGTCCACTCAACGAAGATGCAGCCACGATGTGGTCGAATCCTAAAGAATTTAAAAAGCATTTACAAGAAATTCACAAGAAACAAGCGTCGTCTTAGACAGAAATGAAAATTTGTAATCTATATGTAATAGTCGACGAGGCGTTAAAATATATAACGTTTCGCGAACAACTTGTATTTTTATCGTTACTTTATATTTTTGTGTTTCCCGTTCTATATAGCCGAATTTGTAGTTTTCGTTTGTAAAATTAGCTTTGAAATTGTGACGTAGAAAGTTTAGACGATTCAAATTTACCATACAGAATATTTATTTTTGTAAATTGAAACGTTCGTATTGAGCATTTTTTCTCCCTCATTTTCTTCTTTGTATTTTGTAGTTTATTTTATGTTGTATATGTTAGAAATTTATTTATTCGATTCATTCTTAATTCGTACATAATCGTTTCCCGGGTACATTTACCATGCAAACTTTGCCATGATTTTTTTATTAAGATTGATTTTAATTCAAATGTAAATAATTTTTACGATCCAAGTGTTCAAATGATGGAAAAATTATAATTCTGATATAAAAATACTGCGCGCGTTAAACCTTTTACGCTGTGTCAGATGTAGAAATGCTACCACTTTCAACCTGACTGTCCGCTTCGCCACTCTCGCTCGAGTTACTATCGCTAGCTTCTATTTTCGTAGTAACTTGCTCGATTTGAGATTTGACCTCTGAAAGTTATCGACAGATAAATATTATTCTATTGTAGGCTGAACACAATATACGACAGCCATTCGAACAGTACAGAAATTACAAAAAATTATGTACCATTGACAGGAAAACACGAATTGTGTACTTGCGAACATGGAGTATTTTTCTCTTTTTCAATGTCGAATGCTGACAGGTTTGTTATTTCCGAACAATCTTGATTCGTTTCATCAGCTTTCAAGGAAGTAGCTGAAAAGATAAACACTAATACTTACGGATTCACGTACTAACGATTCAAATAATGCGTATCAGTTGTAGTTACCCGCCACACTATCTGGATACTGACTATGTAACTTCGCTTTCATAACGTTAATTTTCTTGAATGTGTAATCTAAATCTTTTTTATCATCAACCAGCAACTGTTTGTAGCTTTTAAACTGCTGGTTGGCGATTTTCAGTCGAGAAACAGACAGCGTATTGCAATTGGATAGCATCTCATTTGTTTTTTCGAAACGCTGTAAACTTGAAAGCAAAATTTTGTTCACGTTCAGTTCAAAAATCAATCAACTCCCGTCTCCTGTTCTCGTAGCTCAATCAACATCTAACAAATACGACACATACATTTGCTTCTGAGCTCGGATCATTGATTCCACATCTTGTTGATCGATCAGTCCTGCTAATCCTTGAATGAACACTTCCGATGCGGTGTAATTTTGAAAGCACTCAATACTATCGTTGTCTTCAAGTTCCACGCAGCCATTACCGCTCGCTGCCACTAAGTGTACGAATACATAAAATGAAAATATTCCGCAGCATAAATTATGTCGTACGAAATGATAAAGATGAAATGGTTTTCTATTAAATAGTATTAATTTCTTACTCGTGCCTTCTAGCTCAAATGCAATACGGAAACATCTATCTCCTGATTATCCGGCAACAATGTTATCTCAATAAACCTATCGCTGTGAGGCAGATTTTGTCATCCGTCGACGGTTTCTTTCGAGTTTGGTACAAAATTGCTATCAAGTGAAATGAGAATAAAACACAATATTGCGTAGTTCATTTACGAGTTACGACGCGTTGTATCAAACATTACTTTCTGCTACCACTACATACAAACCATGTAGTTCCTAGTTTGTAGGTGTTAATCAAGATAGGCGTATTTGTATAAATGTATATTACGCGAAAATAATTATTCGTGTCCACGTTCGATTGTTGCATCAACATTCAACATGCATACAACAATCTGTATCGATCAGCATTGGGTCTATGTAGTATGTACAAGTTGGCACAAGTGTACAACAATTTCGTGTTGGGTTGATCTTGACCCACACAAATCCACAACCAAGACCAAGAGCACGACCATGTCAACCATCTTGTCGACGACCCTTGATGCGCCTCATTCTCTCAGGTACGTCTCAGCATCCGTCCTCAGCCTTTCGGATCCCCAGTCCGGACCCGGAAGGCCGGAACACTTATGAATAAGAAAAATGAAAGGTCACGTGATCAGCTGGTCACGGACTCACGGTGCTTGATCAGCTGAGTATAGATAATATTGGGATTTGAAGAACAGAATAACAGAAATAGTATCAACCAAGTAAGTAAGTAAAATGATTGAAAATGATTTCGAATTTTCTTAATCCGTAAAATTCAAATCCCGCAATCCGACAATTCTTACGTCAATCATCAGGCATTCGTCGAAAGACGAGGTGAGTAATTTTAATTTCAAATAAGGTTAGGAGCTCTATTCGTTGTAATAATAATGTACAGTATATGCATTTGCAATTTGAGGCTCGTTTTATCCGGCGATGGTTTTCAATCGTATGCGTTTACTACTCAGTTCCATTCGAAAAACCAATGCGGATTATTTTATCGCTAACTGTTATTCCACAATTTTCGCCGTATCTTCTGGTGAGCGATTCCATTCATTTCCCCGAAGAGTTGATGCCCTATTTGCGCGTAAGATTATTAATAAGGTTTATGATTATTTTGTAGGATCGGGAAAAAGTGGCGTTGCGGTGATCAGAGTGTCAGGAAAGCAATCCTCGCTTGTTATCTCGTGTATGACGAAATCTGAAGGTTTACCGACTCCAAGAATGGCGAAACTGCTGACGATACATGATCCTGAAACGGGGGAACCTCTCGATAGAGGACTTGTATTGTGGTTTCCTGGTACTATTATCCATAGCACTATTGAGAAATCTCCTGAAGATGTTCTCATTGTACTGTACTCGTGATTGCCGTAAATTTTCGACTCCAGGTCCCAAAAGTTTCACTAGTGAAGACGTATGCGAATTACACGTTCACGGCAGTAGAGCGGTGGTTCGAGCGATCTTGTTCGCGCTGTCCAAACTGAAGAATTTTAGACCGGCCGTTCCAGGTTAATAATTTGTTTTTTACTATTTTTCAAAATCGGCTATAATTACATTCGTTCTCACATTAGGCGAATTTACAAAACGGGCATTTTATGCTGCCAAGTTTGACCTAACAGAAGTCGAAGGTCTTTCTGACCTCATTGATGCCGAAACCGAAATGCAAAGGAAACAAGCGTTGTATCAAATGGAAGGTTCCCTGAAAAAAGTTTACCTTAATTGGCGATCCACGATCCTGCAAGTTGGTATTAACTGAAGTAATCGATACGGACACCGTGTAAACGTACATTTATTGCCCGCAGAACCTGGCTCATGTCGAAGCTTTCATAGATTTCGGCGAAGAAGAGAACATCGGAGATGACATTCTGAACGCGGTACTGAATCAGCTGAGAGATCTTGGTCATTCTATACAAGTAAAAATATCCGTGCCAAATCGTTCGTTGTCTATCGAAGAGAAAAAAAATGCACGTATTTTTTTTGTTTCAGGAGCACTTGAACGATTTTAGGAAAGGTGAAATTCTGCGCGACGGCATTAAAACTGTTATTATCGGTTATCCAAACGTGGGCAAAAGCAGTCTATTAAACGCTGTTTGTTCGTTGTTATTTTGAACTGCGCTCCGAGTATGATTCAATTTCGTACGAATGTACATTTTTCGTGTTTGAAATTGTTACAGGTCAAAAACCAGCGGCCATCGTTACAGAAATAGCGGGTACTACGAGAGACGTTATTGAAAGTACACTAAACGTTAACGGCTATCCCGTAGTAATGACAGATACGGCTGGTATCAGAAAAAAGGGCGTCGAGAATGTAGTTGAAGAAGAAGGCATTCGTCGCAGCAAGAGAGAGGCCGGTATTGCGGACGTGATACTGTTGGTGATTGACGTTCGAGACGTTCTTCGTAATATCGAAGCATCTAGAGCCGGCGGTAGTGACATGGCTGTTGGCGATCGGCTACTGGCTTATTGCGGCGCGTATAAAAAACTGCTGGGAGTTGAAGAATTAGTGCGCGATACTCGGTGTGTAACTATTTTCAACAAAATCGATCTGTTGGACGAGTCGCAGAAACAACTTCTTCAAGAAGTTATCGAATGCTGTCCAGAATTCGTTTTTATTTCGTGTAAGACGGAAGCCGGTATTTCACAACTGTTGAAATCCATGTGCGAGCATTTTGATCAAATGTAAGTTGACGGTAAATGGGTAATGGGAGTACGCGAGCAAATTTCATCGCACCTAAAGTGCATCCCTCGTATTCAAGCTAATTGCTCGTGTTCTCGATGCAGATGCGGAGTGCCAGAAAAAACAAATCCGTCGTGTACTAGAGCCCGTCATCGCTATCATCTGCAACAAAGTTTACTCCATATTAATAGATTTTCAACATTGTGGAGGACCGAAACCGAAGAGAATATTTTGTTTGCCGCTGAAGAACTTCGATCTGCAGCCAGAAATTTAGGAATGATAACCGGCGCTGTAGCGACCGAAGAAATTTTAGATACAATTTTCAAGAATTTCTGCATCGGTAAATGACGCGCGTTGTCATTTTTGCTGACATTTCGCTCTGTAGAGGAAACCGCGTTGTCCAAGTACGCTTGGATTCTCCGCCGACGTTTTGCAAGTTTTTGTGCCGCGAAAATGTGGTTTGTCAACTACATACGCGCGTGTATTCTACCATACGTTATATGCATTGTTCGTAATCTACCCTTTTGTACGACGACGGGAGTTTAGCGTAAGAATAATCAACCGAACATCCGGTATTTAAATGATGAAAGTTCAAAAATTAAAAATTTGGAAGCGTTTGGTAATTTTTTATAATATCGATTAAGAATCGAATGTGACTGTAATAACGACAACCGACAACCGACAAACGACAAGCTGTACCTAGCTTCCGTAGCGTCCCATATTGACTAGGTACCTCGAGAAAATTCGAGCATCAGAAAACGTAATATTTCATTTTCCGGTTTTCGGGCATAACTTGTACGTTGTACGACGCCGTGATTCGTGTGCGGCTGAAGAGAAACTCGATTGTTGTGTTAGAAATTACTTATAAAAAATATAACTCGAGTTTTCATCTCGGTGATTTTCTGATTTCTGTTCTTCGTACATATCTTCAAAAAAAAAAAAAAAAAAGCCATTACACAGGCAATTGATCTACGGCGGCGGATGAACGGGGGGATGTGAAAAAAAATTCATTTCGGGATCTTACGTGAGAGGTTAAATGAAAATTAAGGCGCGTCGGCTTTCCCGACAGCTGAAAGTGTTTATTTGTCGCGCCGGTTCCATAATAACGACCAAAATCGCCTAAATTCGGCCAGTAGCGTTGGTGGAATGGTGGCGGATTAGTTGTGTTGGAGAATCAAAAGTTACACAATGTATCCCAAAACCGTCCTTCTACGTCGCTAAGAACGGAAAATATTACGAAGATTTTCCAATTTCTGACCTTGGAATCCTTTCGGTTCCTCGCAAGTAATCTCCCATTCGGCGCGATACCATTTTTTGAAGTTTTCAACTTTTTAGCCTCGTTGAAGCGGCTTAGGTAGTTTCGAAAAAGTGGTTTACATTACGATTTAGTTGAGGTTCGGTGTTACCGTTTTCCCAAACTGCTTCTTCGGCGGTTCGACTTTCCAACCGTATTGCATCCCCGCCCCCTCGCTTACTGCTTCGGAAAAGCGGATGATTTATTTTGGGCAGTGTTGCCATTTTTCAAGTTGATTCGTGATTCGCATTCGCAAGCCGCAACTTGAGCTAGGCGCTTGAAGTTTGCTACGTGGGTTTAGTTTAGGGGTGTTCCCAGGTCCTAGATTTGCTGCCAATCGAGAACGAGGATTTTATCTGAGGCAGAGTGTGTGTGTGTGTGTGTGATCACCCCTTTGCGATCTTATACGCAGTTGTATGCCTATGTACGGATCGTGTTTATAAGTCTACTTTTGTCGACGCACTACACGAATAGGTGTATAACTTCGCAGGTAGAAGTATTTACTTGTGTACTTTGGTACATTTCAAATACATAAGTACGCGGTAAGTTGGCTTTTTATCGGTGTGCCTAAGGAATCGTTGTTTCGCGACTGTGGGTGTCAACGAGAACGAAGGTCGTCGCTGTCATCGTGCGCGCATTATTTAAATTAGTCGTAGTTGATCGAGCTTTTCTTTTCTATTTTCTTCTTTCTATGAGAACGAGAACAGAATAAGGCGTTCGCCGCTTACAGTACATGTACGTCGTCTATATATATATATATATATATATATATATATATATATACACATACACATTTTACACGTACCGTTTCCCTGCTAAAGTAAGAGTGTACCTGCTACGTAGCTAGCTGGTTACATCAGTTCGGACGCTTGCCAGAGTATAGAGGGTAGCTAGGTACTTGTCTGCAAAGGTGCGTCTGTCTGCCTAGTTTTCAAATCAGCTAGTCTAAATAATTTGTAGACACGCGTTCTCGTATTCGATAACAACGATTCTTTCTTGGATTTTTTCCCACAAATTTTAGAATATAATGATGGAAATTTTGACCGCGATCCGAAACAGGATTCAGGCAGGTAGACGTAGGTCTCAGAGGTACGTGTACTGAGTACAATCGTGCGTATCGCAGCAGGTAAATAAATGTACCAGCAAGCGCTGAAGTAGTAGTAGTAGTAGTAATAATACCTATGCTACGTGTATGCGGGAATAGGAGGATTACATGACCGGCCCTACAGTGCAACCGGCGACCATGGATGGATGGATGTAACGCGGTACGTATGGCGCGCAGCCCGTTGTACTTCAAAGATGCAGCGAATATGCGTCGTCGAAGGCGGCTCGCTTGGAAATTATAATGTCTGCTGGTCAGTATGTAATTATATACGAGGGTCAGTTGAAAAGTTTTGCCTACATCTTCGTAAAAAATCGCTACAAATTTAAGATAAACGAATGAAACTAGGTACGTGTTTATTGCACAGAAAACAAGAAAAAGAATACAGCCCTACGCATTTGCATTTAAATTTTGAGAAATAGGTATGCCTCTTTTGTTTTGTTGCGTAAAATTAGATTTTTAAACCGATTAAAGATATATTTGCATTTTACATCTCGCTTTCGACGTGCCATCTTAACATCTCATTCATCGTGCGATAGTTGCAGGTTGGCTTCACTCGTCTGAAGACGCTACCTACTACTTTGGCCAAAGCGTAGCTGGGACCCACTCTCAGGAAGTCAAGAAATGAATCGTTGACCGCTGACAAAATGTGAGTTTGCGAAAGCGCAGAGGAGTATATCGCTCAAAATTGAAATTTAGTCGACAAATCGTCGCGATAGGCTGTATATTTTCGTAACGGTATTGTATTCTTTTTTTTTCTACATAGGTACATAAGTAAAATATGAGTGTAGCTCCTCTATACGTAAACTTGAAACTTTTCAGCGCTGATCCTCGCGTAATATACGTGTAATACGTACGTATCGGTAAGCTATAGACTCGTGTAGCTTTCGTAGGTGCCTATAGACAGGTTCAGAGAGGTAGAGGTAGAGGTAGAGGTAGAGGTAGAGGTTGAGAGGTGGAGGTGGATGTTTGGTAACCGATGGCCAATGCCGCGTTCTCTTCTGAGCGGTGATGCTGATGGCTAGATGTGAGTAGGTGCGATATCTGAAGTGGGAGCTCGGAACCTGCTATCGAACGATCTACGATTACAAAACCAATAGACCGTTGTTAAACAGTATTCGATAAAGTAGATAGATTTCGAGTCGAGTGACGACGCGACATATGGTTGATTTTCTCTCTTTTCAAAACAAACTTTTTAACCGAGTAAGATACACGTTTTAGGTGTATACATACGTTTATTCGGACCGCAGCTTATACGTGTCAATTTTTCAAAATTCGTTAAATAGCGTACGAATGCGAAGAAAAAGCCGCGTATAGGGATTCGAAAAAATTGAAACGGGCGAAAAATAGAAAAGAAGAGCGAGACAGAGACAGTGTGTGTGTGTAAAAGAGAGAGAGAGAGAGAGAGAGAGAGAGAGAGAGAGAGAAAGGCAGAGTGAAATTGATGCAGCGAACGAAAGTAACTTATTTTCCATTACACATATCTCGAGTAAGTGTTTATCTAGTTCATTAATTGCGTTTACTTAGTCGCGGAAAAATAATAAAAAATAAAACCTACGTACGCGGTAGTTAAGCCTATTAACAGTTGTTAACCGTTATCATAAGCCTTGTACCTTTGTCTAATTCTACTCGTAACTACTCACAAATACCGTATAGCCGTCGTATGTAGCGTATGGTACTCTATGTACATAGGTAGTAGGTTAGGTTAGGTTAGGTTAGGTTAGGTTAGGGACATTGCGAGTAATCCTTATTGACGATGAATGCGCACGTAAACTGGCGGCAGTTAGTACGCCTAAAATCGCCGGCAAGTTTATCTAATGGTATTTCTAGATGACTTGGGGGCCTGTACGACGAGTATATAGAGTTGCAGATGCATTATGCGGCGTCGCACGGTATACACGACCATAGTTTCGAGTACCTACCTACCTACCTACCTACCTACCTACCTACCTACCTACGTATCAAAATTCATGGTTTCGCGTATGGTTTTCAATAGCTGTAAAAGGCGTAAAAGTTGGCGAAAATTATCATCAGTTGCACGAATCGCGAGCCTTTGCTCGCATTCTTTAATATGTACGTGACGTACGTATTGCGACGGCTATTTCGACGAGAAGCCAGCGGCCGGCCGGGTCATTTAATCTGTGGGTTTTCGCCGTAAAAACGGACGAGTGGAATGTCGGATCTTTTAATAAGTACTACGGCGGCGGCGTTTAGCGTAGGTCTAGGGTACTACTATCGATTATTATTGAGCCCAGACATAAAATGAAGGTGTCACCTTCTACTAGCTATATCAGCTAAGGCGTACGGGCTTACACTTTGCAATGCTGGCAGACTGACTATACTTGAGAGTTGTAGTGCGCCGTACACGGCTGTCTACTGTTCAAATAATTTCTGTGCCAGTAGAGAGGCCTACGTGCATTAGTTAGGTTTTCCGAAGAAATATCCTTCGTCGACTGGTATGTTTGTTTTGTATGTTTGTTTCTCCCGTGCTAAAAAAATTAATCACTTCTCTGCGTACTGGCCAAAATTGCTGTAATTTGAACGCCGACTATATTTTTTCGTTAAACTTCGAAAGAGACCGATTTTTAGAGATGGGGAGCGGAGGTAAGAGGTTTTTTCTGCAAATCGGTGGATAATCGAAAGAGCTGCGACATATTCAAAAATCAGCTCTCCGAGTGGCTTTCGGTCCACGAAATCGGCCTATTTAGGCGATTTTGACCACAGGTCGTACCAGTTCGCTTACTGGATTTATAAGCTCGGTAGGTAACAGTTGACGGTGGTGACCATGGTAGGGCTTTTTGCGGTCTCCACTCCGCCACACATTCGGTTTTTTCAACGTTTTCGATAAGTTACGCTCCTCCGCAGGTCGCCCTCAATTAAGAGCCTCGGATGAGCGCGTACGTACACGTACATGTAGTACCGCAATCCTCCTTATTTTCACGCGCATCGAAACTAATTTCCGAGTACGGATATGACGGTAATGATGGCTAGTGAATGGGAAACTGAGCAAATTTTGCCGCGTTCATTTTTTGACCAACTTCAAAATCGAACGCGCTACTGTTTCAACAATAGTTCGAGCGAAATAAAATATTTCAAAAAAAATAACGAAATATACGCGCAATGCGTGAAAAATTGAACGGATTTTATTTTCTTCATCTTTGGCCGAATACGAAAATTGAAGGAATTTTTTCCGAATTTGAGAATAATTATGCGTATAGGTGTTGACCTTGATATACGCTTCGATGGAAATGTTTTTTTTTACCATCGATTTTAACGCGACGACGAAGAGATTAAAAGTCGCCCATCTAAGCACACTTACCACGGTACGCAGGTACTCAAAAGCGTACCTACGCTTTCCGACTTTTTATATTCCAAGCCGTGGCGGCCGGTTTATTTTCGTTGGAAGAAAGGCAGGCAGATACCTAAAAGTGTAATCGTTCTAAAATATCGATACGATATGTGTAGGTAACGTGTATTACAAAACGCCCTCGGTATGCGCTTATTTTCTTCATTTTGTGGTCGTCGGTGCGTTGCGCTGAAAAGAAAACGTTTTTCGGCCAATTTGGAAGTACCTACGTAAAATGAAAAACCGCAACCGCAACCGCGCGGTGCTGCGTGCGTTAGGGCTATTGTTGGTAAATTGCAGGCACGTCGCTGAGGAAGTTGGTAAAAAATTGATTGAGACAGAAATAGAGCAAAAATGTGCCAACTGCAACTGCGCGAAATTACCGGTATCAATTTAAAACTCCTAAAAACGCAATTTTAGCGCTTTGGTGGTGGTGATGGTGCTGCTGCTGCTGCTGCAAAAACAAAAAAAAAAAAACAAAACACAACAAACATACCATAGTGTACACGCTGCTTATATCTAGGCCTACTATTTTTTTCTTCGTTTTTCTCCGCATTGGCGAACTAACAGATACGAATTTAAAACTGCTATAAATGCAATTTCAGTACTAGAAAATCGTATTTTCTGAAAAATTGCTGGCCGAAAATATTTATTATTTATTTCAATTTCGTGAACTTAGGCCCCGAAGACAGTGCCCTGTCACACAATAGAAAGCCGGTACATTTCACTTTGCCAGAAAAGTTGGTGAAAATTGTAGATTTTAGTGGGCGAAAGTTTCATTTTCACCCCTTCCCTCTGCCTGGAGGTACAATGAAGTAATTAAGATGAGATGAGATGAGATGAGATGAGATGAGATGAAATAGAAATGAGCCAGCCGAACGTGTTGCGTGTATTGTAAACGAGCGTATGGGGGCGCGCGCATCGCGTGGAACCCAGTTCCTCCTTCTTGCAATCGATAGTTGACTAGATGAGGTCTTTTCAATGTCGAATTCAACGTCTTGCACTCGCTTTCGCCAGATTTCAATCGTAGCTTTACCAAATATGGCTACTAATAGCCAGCTTCGTCTGCGCAACTTGGGTTAAATTACGTCGCGTCGCGACGCGCGTGTTATACGCGGCTCACGACAGTCGACACCATACACAATATACAATATACCATAACCATAACCATAACCATATACCATATACCATAATAACACGCGTACCTACTCGTTTGCATAAATATGTTGGCCGCTGTCTTATTGTACTACGTCGCCAGCGCGGTACGGTGAACCGGTTTGCCAGTTTGCCAGTTTGCCACAACATACGCGCGTATGGAAAAGCTATACCTAAGCCACTGAGCATGTGAGCATGTGAGCATTTCAAGCGTACGTGTACATATGCAACGCGTATACTAGATACATATACCTCTACATAAATAGTCGATTCGGATTACGAACGTTTAAAACTTCAACCTTTTGGCCGGCTTACTTTATCTCTGCATTTCACTAGAATGCGTAACGTTTGTTTGCCTCTCCTTTTTTTTTTTTCGTAACTTGTTGCGAGCCACAAGATGGGCTGTACTTTCGGCCGGCTATAGCTATTATTCAAAAGTGTAATCATCATCAACGCTGCAGTACCGATCGTAAATTATATTCGCCAGCTTACTGTTAAATTTCTAAAATCCGAGTCTTCAAATTTTAATCTATGTACTTTCATGGCGCATAATAAAAGGCTGCAGCGCAGGGAGCTATATTCGTACTCTTCTTCGTAAGTACTCGTAGTAATGATACATCATTTGCATCTGCGGGGGTGTGGAAAGAAGTGCGATATTACGATCTACGTAATTATTGCGTTCTCACTGAGCGTTGTTACGAAAATTTCAGCGTTTTTCAAATCAAGCAAGACAGCAAGACAGCAGCAACGTGTAACCACACCGTCAGGCGGCAGACGTAGACACCTACGATGGCAAACGATATCGGCAATTCCAACGATCTAAACGCTATCCAAGATGAAGATACCCTGAGACATTTGGTGAGTACAGGTACAGGTACACCTATGGCTGCAACAGCGCGTGATAGCGTGAATTGGTTCCCTTTTCAACGGTGGGAATCTCGCATCGAAGACCGCAAATAGGTTAAATCGCACGCTTAACGGTGAATTTTTTCAACTTGTGCGAAAATTGGCGAATTTTCTCCTCCCTCCGACCTCGATTTTGAAGTGCGAGGCTTTTTCGATAAAATCTTAAAAGATTTCGGAGGTTCGGCCGTCCTAAATTCGTTGAAATTTAGTCTCAAAAGTAAATATTACAACATCGTGAAAAACTTGGCGACCTATGACCTCTCTGGACTCGATTTCCGATGCGAGTGGAAAATTTGTCGACCAAATTTTCAAGATTCTTTATTTTGAGACAGAAACGAGCATCGTATTCGGGTCTAGTGATACAAATTTGACGAAATTTACTCGAACGTAAATTTTTCGAAACGAAGCGAAGCGAAGCCGGCGACCCTTGGCCTCTGCACCCCGATTCGCAGTAGCCGAGTAGCCGAGTAGCCGTAAATTATGTAATTATGTTTTTTTAATTTACGTTTTTGAGTTTTTGCCGCGAGACTGAAAAACACGAGTATCGCATTCGGGCTTTGGAAAAAGTCTGAAATTATAGTCGAAACTCGTTGCGAGATCGATTTTTCAATAGGTACTGATCGCGAGCTGCAAACAGCGGTCGCGATTCTTCGGGCGAACGTTTTGCATACCTCATATAATAGGTAGTGTCGAGGCAGAGTTAGCTGTCACCTGGGCACCTGATTTCCGAGTAAAACCCCTTATTAAATCGAATTTTTTGGGATTTTCGCTCGAGCCTGAAATGAGCATCATATTCTTTTTGAACTTTGGACAAAATTTTCTCAAAGGCCTTGATTTATGAGTGGAAACTTTTTGAATCAAATTTTTAAGATTTTTTGCTCGAGACTGAAACGAGTACCACCGTAATATTCGGCATCATCGAGCCAAATTTAGTCAAAGAATCGCGCGCAAGTTAATTTTATAACGTCGAAGAAAACTGCCGACTTTTGATCTCCGAACTCTCGATCAAATGCTCGAGATTTTTCGACATGAGACTAAAATGAGAGTATCATATTCGCGTTTCGTGGCCAGAATTCAGTCTAACAATCGCTCGAAGGTAAAACCTTCGACCTGTGCTCTCAGTTTTACAGTACGAAGTTCCCTGAAGTGAGAATCACATTTAGGCGAATATCGCTCGAATGGCAATTTTTTAACCTAGGGAATTTTTTGATGATTTTTCGAACCGTTTCTCGCTTGTCTTCCAAGTTCAACAGCCGTAGGTCTAATTGTTTTCTCCAACTGCAAATGGCTCGAAATTCGCCGTATTCTTGATTTTTCCAAGTTTGAAAAAAGCTCGGGGCTTTAGCAGCAGTCATCTGCTTGAGCAGTTGTCGCTAGGTACTTATATATGTAGGTATGATGTATCGCTAAGCGATGCCCAGTAGCACATTTCAGCATTTCATGGTGTTGTTGTTGTTGTTGTTGTTGTTGTTTAATTTTGTTTTGTTTTTTTTTTTTTTTTTTTACGCAGTGGCAGCAAACCGAAGATTACGATCGCAAGAAAGAAATTCGTTTACAAATGTACAAATTACGAGAAGAACGTTTGAAAAGTTACTACGTAAGACGAGAAACGAATTCCAGCGCTACCAGTAGTAGCAGCAGCAGCGTTGGCGTGAACGTCGGCGATGGCGTTGGTGGCGTTGATTTCAAATCGATAGTCGCTTCCTCGCACGCTGAATCGTTAAATGACGGCGGCTTCATGTAGGCAAAAAGTAAAGAAATTCGCGATTCAACGTCTCCAACTGTAGAAGCCAGACGACCGCAAAGATACCGCCAAATAGGCGGCGGCGCTGCTGAGAGTAGCAGCGCGACTGAACGTGAAATTGCCGCCCTTGTGCCGGCGTATTCGTCGCGAGACGGCGGCGAAAACAAGCGGTTCCAATCGCGTTTGATTTGTGGATCGCGGCAGGCGGAAAACAAACAGCTCCTCGAAGAGGAGGAATCGGCTTCTACGTGGTCGTCCACCAGCGGCGGTATCGTCGAGACAGTCGATAGGGTCAACATTAGCTACGGTACGGTGTCCAGCGCACGACCAACGGCGGCGGTGGCGGCGGCGGCGGCGGCGGCGTTACACGCGACGAGTGACAGCAGTGTCGAACGAATTATAACGAGCTCCGCGAGTCAACGACTATCGACCGGCGAATTAGAAAAGTCGTCGTTGACGCGTGACACGAACGAAACGAACGACATGATTCGGCGCGACAGCGCCACCGACACCGACAACCGGCCTGCGCCACACGGCCGTTGGACTGGAGACGCCGCGTCGCCAGAAGCCAAGTTCGTACCCGATGTCGTTAGATGCGAAATAAAGCCCGAATGCGATCGCGATATCGACATTCGTCGGCAACAGAATGAAAAGGCGGCCGTCCGGACGACGACGACGACGACGACGACGACGACGACGACGACGACGACGACGACGACGACAGCAACACCGATACAAGAGAATCGCTTCGTGCACGACGATGGCGTTGTCGTCACGGACAGCGCCGGTACGAGCGGCGCGACGGCGACGATGACGACGATGACGACGAGTAAAATTTTGCAAGACGTCAGCCTTACTCATAACGCGTTCGCCAGTTCTCTGCGCGCCAGTCCGACGCCGAGCAGCGCAGCCAGCGTGTCCGCGTTCGGTACCAGCCGATCGCCTTCGTCCAGGTCATCCGTGGAACGTAGCAGTCCTGAAAAGACACCCTGTCGAGCCGGTCCGGAGAAGCGTACCACCACCACCACCACCACCACCACCACCACCACCGCCGCCGCCGCCACCGTACAGGAGTCGCTTAGCACCTACGACCATCGTCACATTAGTCGACGATTGACGGCTAGCTTTCAGCATCGTCTACGCGCCAGCGGCGTGTACCAAGCCGGCGACGCGCAACCAGCGCAAAATGATCGCAAGTGCGACAACAACGGTACGAACCGTCGATCACAACCGCCGCGACGAGCTTCGTCCACCGGATTCGCATACGATTCGGACGAAACTAGCGCGACGTACAGAAAAACGTACGACGACGACGACGACGACGGCGGCGGCAGTCGCCCGTCGTCCATCGACAAACCGTCGTCCACTTCCGTTTTCGGCAGACGCGCGAGTGAAACGCGACGACGTGAATCGTATTCGCCTGGCGACGTTACCGTTACCGTTACGCACAAAACACGCGCCGACAAAGCGCCGTCTTTGCAAAAAGTCGTGGTCGTCGATCGACGATCGTCGACGCTAACATCGACACGTTCGGCCGCGCCCGCGCCGAAAGATGGCATCGTGGCGTATTCGAAGACGCAGAAGGAGCAGCGGAAGGCGAAGGCAGCGACCGCGCCAATTCGTCAGCTAGCAACGTGCTGCGGAAGCCGTCCGACGACACAGAGCGCCGGCAACGCGGTTCCCGATCACCGATACGCGACAACCGTAACGAGGCCGCAACCGTCGGCGCCAGTCCGCCACGATCGCGTTACTTCGCATACTAATCGCAGCGACCCACCACCACCACCTCCACCACCATCGACACGCAACAAAGATTCGTCAACGTCGTCGCCATTGTCACCGTCACGCTCACCGCTCCCGCAGCAGGATTCACGTGCGCACCGACGACGCTACATTCGAAAGTGCGCTACGTCACCGTCAACGTCGACGACGCTGCAAACCAAAGCCACGCCAGTAAACGCGCAAAACAACGACAGCGACAGTGGTAGCGACAGCGACAGCGGCAGCGACACTTCAACATCGAGTTGTTCGGGTTCTGCGGACGGCGGTATCGAAGGTAGCGGCGTCACCATCGAAGAGCTCGTCGACGCCGAATACGAACAGGCGCAGGCGCGTACAATCGCTCCGCTGCATTCGCCGATGAATGAGCCCGGAGGCACCATCGAACGCAGAGCGCCGACCGAGGCCAACAACGTCGCTTCGACTCCCATCGACGATACCCAAATCAAAAGCGTCGATCAGATTGACGAAGAGCAAAAGCAATCGGCGCACTTCAGTCCTTTCGAATTGATAGTAGAAGAAAAGGCGTCGGATACGGTGCCTGAAAAGCTCGCGAAACAGCGAAAAATAATCAAAGAAGGCGAAATCGACGGTAGTATTCCGCCGGCGCAGGCGGTGCTCGGTGAGGAAGCCGCCAAGCTATTTATACGTGACCGACAAACGCAACCGCCCTCGTCACCGTCGGCTGCTGCACGCCAACAACAACAACCACAACAACAACAACAACAACAACAACGAAAACAACTGCAACCGCTTCAGTCGGCCGTCGGCTTGCCGGTAGTTGAAGCTGACAACAGTGTGCAGCGTGATGTTGGTCGTCGTGGCCGCCGTGGCCGCGGCGCTGCTAATGAACAACGGCGGCAAAGTCAGGCGTCCGTTGTCGCATCGCCGTCGGCTCAAACGCACGGACGCCAGAATAAGCCACTAACGCTTTCGATTGCGAACAAGCGCGAACGTACGCGAACCGCGCATTCTACGACGAGCGGCGAAGCAGCCGGCAAAAATGAAACGCATCGACGAAGACGGCAATTAGAGCGACGGCAGCCCGCTCTCGCGAATGAAAAAACTACGAAAAACAAAAAAGCAGCGTCGATCGAAAGTGACGAACGTTGTAATCGTCAAAGGCGGCGCCAGTTTCAAAATGGTAGCGCGGTCGTGCAAGCCGCCGCCGGAAGTCGCGCCGCATCTGCCGCCATAAAATTGAGCGCACGCAAAACGGTCCCAACAGCGGCAGAACGTTCGCCGAACAGAAGTAAAAAAACGCCGGCAGACAGCGTTGCGACGCAGAAGCCAACACCGAACAGTAAGCGGGTCGCGGTCACGGTCGCCGTCAGCCGAAACAGCGCTAGCCAACGGACGTTGCGGAAGAAGCGAGCGACGACGACGGCGACGACGACGACGACGACGACGACGACGACGACGATGGCAACGACCGCTACCGCGGCGAACCGCGCTGCGAAATCCGTATCAACGTCCATCGAAAGTAAGCGCAAGCCTGAGGGCGAAAATGAAACGAAAAAGTCCGAATCGCGTCGAGTCGATCGTACCGTCGGTCGTAGAAAATCTGCAGCGCCGCAAACGTCGACGTTGAAAAAATCGACGACTAAGCCGAGTGGCGGCGCTGCCGCCGCGTTCGCATCGAGCAGCGCTATCAAGACGAAGGGCGAGCCGAGAGGCGGCAGACACTCGACGCTGCCGTCACCGTCGTCGTCGTCGTCGTCGGCGGCGGCGGCGGCGGCGGTTGTTGATAAAAGCACGCCAACCGCGATACGGAAGACGACGACGCAAACGAAAACGTCGGATCGGCGACGCGACGTTCGCTGCGACGTCGCCACTTCCCGAAAAACGTCACTCGCTGCTGACCGTACAAAGCGACCGCGTCGGAACCGCGACACCGCTGCGAGAAGCGCCGTTCCCGGCAGCCGCGTAACACCTTCGCTCGCAAAGCCGTCCGATGCGTCGGTGCCGTTAGCGTTGCCGCAGGTTGTCGACTGTCGGCGTATAGACGCGCGACGCGAAAACGACGTCCACTCGACGGTAGGCCGCCTAACGTGCTCGGCGGACCTCGAAGAACAGCGACAACAGCGCGAACTTTGTATCGCCGTAAATACGCCGTCTTCGCTAGCGCTAGGCGATAGCGATAGAACGCTCGACACGACCACCGAGTACGATTCACCGTCGTCTGCGGTGGTAATGGAAAAAAGCGAGGACGACGACGGCGACATCGACACCACGGATCAGTGTGCCCGGTACGCGGACCATGTAATCGAGTCGGACGATTTGGTTGCGCTGAAAAATATCAAAGTACCGAGATTCGAAAAAATCACGAGTTTGGTGGAAGAGACGGAAAACGAGCAACGGCCCGAGCAGCATCAACGTAGACCACCACTCGAGGAGAACGAGAAGCCTAAGGAGCGCATCATCGCTGCTCAGTCACCAGTTCGTCCGTCACGAGACGCGCAAGCGACGTGGCCTCGCCACGCCGCTCAAAATGTGCGCAAAACGAAGAAAACATTATTATTCGAAAGCACAACGTCGGACGATCAAACGAAACGACGACCGGAACGAAACGAGCGCGTAGATTCGAGCGTAGACGTAGAAGCGACGACCGTACGGCATCCAGTGCCGCGTCATAAAATCGTGTCGCAGAAGCTGCGGGAAAAAGGCGGTTCCGACGACCGTGTCGGCGTTGGCAACGGCAGAGCTGCCGCGTCCGTAACGAATACCAACAGCGTTGCAACGACTCCGCCGTCTCCGAAAACCATAGAGATTACGACCGTCGAAATAAAACCTAGCAAACAGTACGACCATACGGCCATCGTAAGATTCGATCGTACAAATTCAAAACGAACGTCGGTCGCCGTTCCCGGAATTGATCGACGGCCGCACCTCACAAACAACAACGACGACGACGACGACGGCGGCGACGGCGATATCGCGCGCCGCCCAGCAGCTGGAAGTCGCAGTCGCGACAATAGCGCCAGTAGCAGTCGTACAGTCAAGTCTGCTAGTCCGCCAAAAACGGGCGGCGGCGGCGGCGGCGGAACACGCGCGTCCGCGAGTAAGCGTAACGGCGATTCGTCAACCGCCGTCGAACATCGTAATCGACAACAATTTTTCCAAACGAACGGCCAACAAGCGGTCCCATTGCGCGATACGATCCGATCGCAACCGACCGCCTGTTCTTCGCCGCGGCAACCGAACAGTACCGAACTCATCGCCGAATCTCACCACTCGAGCCGACGGCAACTGTTCGACAATATCGAACAAATATTCGATTTGCAACTGCTACAATCGATGGTAAGTTTACGAGCTAGGTACCTACCTCCTACTAGCCGAAGTAGCGTCTGCGCCATCGTCCTCGGCCACGCACCCGGTCGTGCTTTGTACTACGTACCAGGGGTATTCACGCAACTACCCTAGGCTACATACGAGTACGGTGGCAGATCGGTATCGGTATCGGTATCGGAGTCAGTTCACAAGCCCGATGTACTCGTGCAAAGCTTACGTAAAGGTATCTTCTCCTATAATTTGTACTTGTGCATCGTAAGTTTAGTTACAGACTCCGCCCAATTCCCATTTTGCTGAGAGTTACACTATTTCGTTCAAATTTGGATTCATCTCTGTCGCCGCGTTAATTCGTTGAGCGAATGAAAACGAAAACAAAAACACTTTTGGAAGTTTCAAAGCACGCGAAGCCCCTCCTTCTGCTCTGCTTCTTCTCCCGCTCCCTCCTTTCGACTGAAAAACAGAAAATGCTACCTCGACTGAGGGAGGAGAGGGGGGCTATGCCGTACACGAATGTGCGTATCATCATCACTCTCTTGTCGGCCGAATAGTTGCTATTCGGTACTTACGAGTCTGGTGGTATCCAGTGTTAGGTAAATGCTTCATCGAGTTAGAGTAGACTGGTCATGGGGGTAACTAGGATAGCCCGAAGAACATTTTTACTATATCGTAAATTTTATTCGAAATCTAGAAAATACGAGTACGTAACCGGACCGAAGCGCAGAGCGCACACTTAATATGTGTAGTAAAATTTTTGAGAATAAGCGATAGGGAAACTGGCACCTTAGGTGCAAAACTTTACGGTTTTACTACGCGAAGGGTTTTATGTACCTTTACCTACACAGCAGCTACGTGACGATGATAATTTGGTTTACGGAACTGTTGCGGTGTTGTTGCAGCTGGAACACGCGACCAGATACGATATACGAAGCAGAATTCGAGCTCAGATTCGATCGATACGACGCGATCTAGAATTAAAAACGAATAAGAGTTGGTCAAAAAGTCCTTCGCCGGAAAAATGTCCGCCGAGGCGAGCAAACGTATCGGCGGTAAGTGTACGCTGGTGCCGCTGCACCAATTGCCTTCTCGTACGATATCACGCGCGGTATATACGGCTGGCTGGTAGTCGAAGCTCCGGCCTGTCGGTGTCATGTCGCGTCGCATCGCGCCGCGCCGCTCCGGCAAAGGACCGACGTGACATTTACGATTTATCGCAGACAAAGACGTTCGACTTTGTCGGGTTTGCGTGACTCGGGTGCGGCGGGGGTACAGCGTAGATAATCGGGAATGGCAATCGCAGCCCAACCGTTGCGTTGGTAAGAAGAACTACGAGTAATAAATGAGATTATTAATGCTGATAATTTTGCACGATTCCCGGGGACGCTGTAGACTGCGCAACGCTGCGACATTGGCTCCGTCGATACGGTACCGATAAGCGCGGCAACCGTCGATCGCAGGGACGCGGTTAGAAGACGTCTGTTCACGACCAATACGCAAAATACAGCCTCGTCCACGGTCACGGCGACGGCCACAATGAACGGCGTCGCTTCTCCTCCGTACCATTCGGAAACCGCATCCGCTCATTCTGGTAAGCCATGTCCGAGAGTACCTAAGTACCTTAGTACCTCTCCCTCTACACACCTACCACCAACGTTATGTACACGTATATGCCAAGCAAGCCTGCGCCTTCTAAGCGAACCACCTCATACAGTCGTGATATACTCACGTGCGACAGGTAGCGTTATGGTATGGCGTACGCTTGTACCCCACATACACACCTGTCAGCCATCCAGAGCCATGGTCCCGTGCACACGTTTCGACCACGGCGATGATTTACAAAAACCTGTTCCAAATTTTTTCGTGCTCGCAAATTCCAAAATTCGATGTCAAACGAAAAATAATACGCGCGCTCGAGATACGCGAGGATGAAATTTTACTCGAGTAATTTAAGCAATTTTTTGAACTCGATACCCTGATTTTTCACAAAAATTCGCATTTTTTGTCCGTCGATGAAAGAGGTTCCAACCCCCCCCCCCTCCCTATCCTCCTCACCTCAGGTGCACGGGCCTGCGGTCTACCAAGTACGCGCTCGATGCAAAGGCTGTACAGTGTACACTGTACAGTGCACAGTCGATTAAATAGTACATTGTAGGCTGCGGCAGCTATTACAACTATTCACTACTGGTAAGTAGATAAGAGAACCTAGCCTACTGTCATCACCGACTTCGATCCAACTCGAGTTGGGGCGGCCGTGAATAGCTAGCTCTAGGAGCGCTAGTGTAGCAACCAACGAGAACGTTTGTTTACTTTTAAACCGGGACTTTTCTTGTCTGTGTATGTGCAGTGCAGTGCGGTGCGGTGTATTATATTTCGTGAAAATTATAGCAAAAATTTGTTGAAAAATTGCAAATGTCGAAAATGGAAGCTATTATTTAACATGTGGTTGGGTTCTGACACTCGAAAGCAAATCCCAAGTATTTCTGTAAAGCTAACTTCCTCTTAATACCAACCGTTATTAGGAAGTTGTAGAGAAGAACTTCATCATGCAACCAAACAATAGTTTCCCCGTTTTAACGTTTTCAATTTTTCACAAATTTTTCTTACAATTTTCACGAAATATGTTATACTGTGCAGTACCCATACACATAGATAGGAAAAGTCCTGGTTCGAAAGTAAACAAACGTTATCATTGGTTGCTACACTAGCGCTTCAAGTTTAGTCCGCAGTTCGAATAGTTTTTAAGGACACCGTAGACCCACCAACCGTCTAACTAAATGGCGAGCGTACTCTCGGTAGTAAGGTGCGCGCGCGCAAATGTACGTTCGGGTGTGCGTGTATTCCATACATCCATTTTCAACCGTATGTCTACGTCGCGCGCCTCGCACTAACATGGTAAGGACTATAAGGAGTGAATTTTTTTTTTATTTTTTAGAAATTACAAATTTTGTAACGATTCGCCGAATCTTTTTTTTTTTTTTACAAACAGTGCGACGCAGCGTGTCTTAATTCGTCAGCGCTCCTACAATAATAACTTAACCCACTAGTATGTAAAGGATATGGGGTACGTCTGGGTAGCTGCCAGCTAGGGATACGACAACGACTCGTCACGTGTACCAGCGTATGTGCAACTACGAATTTTGATTTCAGATTCCGAGTACAAATCGGTTTTGTCAACAATCAAATGTGAAGGTAGCAGCCAACATCAACATCAACGTCAAAGTCAAAGTCAACCGTTATCCGTATCGAAAACACCGACACCGACGTCAAAACCGCAACGCAACGTAGCCATCGTCGCTCCCACGCAAACCGTTAACTCGTATCTCACAGGTACAACGGTACATGTAGTAGAAGGTATGTCTGAGCTGACTGATTTGTGCAGTCGGTAGCGGTGGCGTGTTAATTCCCCACTGTCGGTGGCGCACTGCGGCTGTTTCTAAAATAACACGATATTGGTGGCGTCTAGCGTTATAAAATCATCAAACTCTGAGGGATTTTTACCGATTGAAAAAATTGGGTTGGGAAGCCGAAATTTTTACCAAATTACTATCGAGTTGTCGGCGACTGCGATGAGTCGGTACCGTTTGTACATTTCCAAAACAAGCGCACCGCTAACAATTTCATAAATTTGAGAATTTGAGATTTTGCGGGATTTGAACTTTTTTTTTTCGGCTCCATGTAGTCCTCGCACCTAACTTTCGTTTTATCGAGGATTCTACACTTCTCAGCCACTTCTAATTCTAAACCCTATTATAATCTTAATCTAACTTGACTTAAAGTAACTTCTTGACTTAAATAATTAACAAACTAAAATTTTCATTTCCCTCGGCTAACAAACTTATACTTAATCTTATTTCTAAGTCCAGTCCGGGTGTCTTGTCATCATCGGGTGGTTTGTTACGTAGTCGGGCATTAGGGATTTCTAGGATTCCTGGTGCCTTCCTTGCCCGTGTATCTAGAGGTACTTTGTACCGCTTGCTAGATCCAATCTCACTACTAGCTGGCCGTGCCACTTTCGGATGCTTGAAAGGACAATTCCGCTTCACGCGATGAGCTTACATACGTTCACGGAAAGCACCTTCTTGGTGAAAACCGCAAATGGCCTACCCTCCTGCTCTAAAAGAGCCGCTAGGGAGCACGGCCACGACCCGGGATTCAGCTGGATCTCCAGTTCCTCCTCAGCTAGGATCCGCTCGGGGTTCTGGCAGTCCCACAGAACGTGTAAAATGTCTTCCGCGGACTGTTCTCTGTCTCGCACTTAGTACACATGGCCCCAGTCTCCTTCCTTCTATGGAGTAGGTAAGAAGACTCCACATCTCTGTGTCCAGTGAGCAACTGAGTCACGTGTGTGCTGACAATCAATCCATTTTCTAATCTGATCCTCAGGTCGGGGATGAACTGCCTCGTGATGTGGTTTCTCGGTTCTTTTTCCCACACCTCTTGCCATTCCTGGATAACTTCGTTTCGTTTTCTCTTTTTCAATTTTTCTTTTTCTCCTTTACTTCCAACGAGGCAGGATCCCTTTGCGTATTGTCTTCGCCATCCTATTTCCAAGTCCAGACGAAGTAGTCCCATGATGACGTGTAATGTGAGGTGGGATGTATCATCATATCCCCCAGCCACCGTCAACAGGGTCCTCCTCTGGCTTGTCCAGAGCTTTCTTCTGTCCTCAGGACAGCCCGATGGTGGCCAGGTTGTAGTAGCGTACGTAACTATAGGTAGGTACACCCCTGTATACAACCTCCTCGCGCCTTGTCACGCTGATGAGAAAATCGGCGGCATATGTCGAATTTTGCACAAAATAATCGTCGTCGTCGTCGTCGTCGCATCTTGTAGTAAGTACCATACAGCACAGTCCGACGTACTGCGTGTATTGTGTTACTTTGTGTCGTTAAACATCGCCACATCATCGCTTCGTACGGATCATTGGAATCTTCTCAACTCCTAACTCTAATTCTAACAACCTTATACCTAACAACAAATTATATCTCGAGATCTTCTTTCGTACAAACTTCATAATATATATACCTCAATCTAACAATGGTGAAAACATATCAGAAAACTTGCGCCATTAGTCGAGGGTCGAAGTTGTCGTAATCGGTGTTTTGGAGTCGAGAGAGGAAACTGAGTAGCCGCATTCGATAATGTAGGCTGCGTTGATGTGGCTAGTATACCTGCGGGAACTGTGTCCCGCTTAATACATAGGATCGATCTCACCGCTATGGCTAACGCCTTGGCCGCAGTAGACAGTCACTTCTTCTTGATCAATGCTTCCTTGGCAAAGGTGACAAAAAGCCGGCCACCCACCCACCCCTCCCTCCTCAAGTACGAGAGTAGATCCGCTAAAATGCGCAGTCCCCTCTCAGCGAGTTGCAGATCTGGTTTTGGGGGGTTCCTGGCTCGCTTGCTGGTTTCATCGGGGGACAGTCGAATACGATATGCAGGGCTGTCCTCGACTGCTGCAGCGTCACCATTTTCACACCTTGTTGTGTGGAAAATGTCGTTACATGCTCGCATGATCCGGGTCACATCGTCGACCTTTCGAGTGTGCTGCGCCTTGCGCGGCAGCATTCTGCTAGCTGCTAGCGTCGCGTCACGCACGGTTCCTAGAGCTTGAGCGACGACTCGTATTACCAGTTTGAGCGGGCAGGTAAGCGAGCTAGCTGATGAAATTTTTCGGCGGTGGCGCAAAATGGGAAAAAAGTTTGTACAGAGGCAGTCAGTAGCAGTGGCAGCGGTAACGACGTAGTGCAACTCTACGGAGGTCCTACGTTTCCGCGAGATTTACTCGCCAACGTTGAAAATCAGTCGACGCAAAAACTTTTCCTCAAACGAATCGTTTCAGAGCTCGGGTGAAAAATTTTTCTTAAGCTTCGGATAGGCGAAACAAGAACGATTGGGCACTCGGCTTCTGGCGCGCGCTATTTGCTTTTTGGTCGTACAATCGCCTTTTTGAACGTGGGTACACGCGAAGCGAATAGCCGGTCGGTCGGTCGGTCGGTCGGTCGGTCGGTCGGTCGGTCGGCCGGCCGCGCTGGTATGTGCGTTGGACGGCCAAAAAGCAAAGCTACGCAGATGAGCCGAGGCTAGGGCGTGAAAATTGTACAAACGCAACGCAACGCAACGTGCGAATGTGGCTGCGTAGGCCTGTTCACCAAGTACGCGTATTTTACAGGTCAAGTTGAGACGAAAAGCGGACGCGAACCGGTTGGTTCGACGGCTCGCACTCGAATTGCCTGCGAAGTTGTCGAGCCCAAGTCGGAGCCGTATCGTAACCGAACGTCGCCGAGCAGACAGCGCATCTCCGCCTCGTCGTCGTCGCCGTCGCCGTCGCCGGTGACTTGGAAGCGTAAAATTACCGAAGAATGCGGTGGCGTAGACCACGAGCGAGTCAACAATCGCAACCGTAGCTCGACGAAACTAGTTTGTTCGGCTGGTAGTTTGATACGTCAGATATCGAACGAACGTTTCGAAAAAGCTCAACGTATATTCGCGGCGAACGACCGACTTGATGGCGACGAAACGCTTACAACGCAAACGTCTACTTTTCAGCTCGTTCAGCGTACGCAAAACCGAGGTGGGTGAAATTCGCATCGCTCGCTCGCTCGATGCCACTTTAGTCGCGTAAATTGACGCGTAGCTCTACGAATATATATATATATGTGTGTGTGTGTGTGTGACTGTGTGTACTGTACCCGTGTCTGTGCTGTCTACACGTGCACGTAACTGATGAGTGAAGGTATGGCCGCAGTATCCGGACCCAGTACTCGTACCATCGAGTACCGAGATAATGCGTACTACGCGCCTACATGTACACGTAGTCACGTACACGACATGTACGCGGAGCCGTTTGGTCACGCGTACGATTAGTAAAGTGGATGCCGCGTCGCTCTCCGTATCGAATAACGATATCGGCGCACGCGGCACGCCGCGACGAATGTTTAGCAATTATCATTAGCGTGTGTATTTACGTTGCGCTTTGCAGCGTACGCTCGCGTTAACGAGACCGCCGCAGTTGGCAGTTGGTCGAAGAGCAGCGCCAACAGTGACGAGAAACGTTTCAACCAAGTCGACCATTCGGCAGCGGATTACGGCTGCCAAGAAGAAGAGCGAAAGCGCATCATTAACGCCAGCCATCGTAAGTATCCAATCTACACGGTGATGCCGTATTACCGTATTACCGTATTATCGTACTACCGTATTTTCGGGTGCGCGCACAACCGCAAACGAGTAGGTAATATGCTGTCGAAGGCCTGCGCCCGAGTATTGGTTGATAATGTATCGCTGTCGCGTCTTCAAATGCTAACAGCTGCGAAATGCGCGAACACTTTTACAGACGACGCCGCTATCGTCGGCATCGACCAAATAACCTCGCATATTACGCGCAACGCCGCCACCGCTTCCTTCGAAAGCACCACCCGTACTACTACTACCACTACTACCACTACTACTACTACTACTACTAGTAGTACGACTACTACCACAGATTCTGATCAGCGACGATTGCAACTTCAGTCCAGTCGAGCCGTTCACTACGCTACTGGATCATCGGTATCATCAGTTCCCGTATCCGTAAGTTGCTAGTATAAACGAGCTACGTGCGTATGCGTGTACTTGCACTGCGTATGAAACATGCGGCGCTATCTTACCTTTCTTGCCTGCAAAAACCACCCCCGCAGGGGTGTACGTCGACGCGCAGTGGATTACGCGTAATACGCGTAGCTACGTGTACACGTACTCGGCCCCGCTGTCACTTGGCTCGCGCATCTATTCGCTGTATCGTGGCCCCCTGACTCCTGCTCTTGCTTCATGTAAGTAGAGCTAGAGCTAGAGCTAGAGCTAGAGCTAGCTAACTAAATAAAACATCAGCTACGATGAGCGAAGCGATGCAGCTGCGCGAATTTATTCTTTCTACGTAAATTGGCAGAAGAACAAAAAAACGTGCCTTGCATCTTACTCGCTCTTCCATGTTTCTTCG
>FIZR01012207.1:57500-75234 GCA_900060175.1 Ferrisia virgata
GTAATGTACGTAGCTGTGCGCCGTGTACCTCCTACCTCCTACCTCCTACCTAGTTAGAGTAGCTACCTACTACAGCGAGTAGCTAGAACTACACGCGTAATACGCACGTCATCTTTTATGTATGTACTTACCGTAATTTCTACGCTTTAACGCACTGCTTGCGTGTTCACGTTACAGCTTAAGTCGTGCATCGACTACGACTACAGCAACAAATATCGACCTTGGTTCGAAATCCGCCATCAAAGTGACAGTAGAGACGCGCAGGCATCCGTAACCGTAGCCGTAGCCGCAGCCGAAGCCGAAGCCGTGAACTTTTCAGCACGCAACGTAATGGCTTCTGCCGATACTGATTCCGCGATTAAAAGTAAGTTTCGCGTTCTGTCACGTCACGTCACGTCACGTCACGTGACGTGACGTGACGTTGAGGTTGTAAATTCAGAGCGGCGCACGCTGCAACGGTCTATGCGACGCGACATCTTTTTCAAACACTCGTATCTGCCCGCGCATATGTATACGCTGAAGAAACGACGAAAATGGTTGGGGAGGCGAGGGAAGGGAGCGCGAAATGCCCGCGTAACTGCCAACTTTTTACATAAACGACACTTACACGCGCTTAGAATTGCTAACACGAGAGATGATGGTAAATGCGCGCTATACGAATCGCGCGAGTGTAATCACTTTTCGGCGTGTACGGCAAGTTCGAACAACGTTGCAGCATATGCGTGCGCCAAGCTTTTCACTAAGAGGGATGCAAAGGTTTCTAAACATATATATCTGCCTATACTCGTATGTAATGGTACGACTAAGCGTACGAACATCCTTTCGAACGAGTGGATGTTCGAGCGCGTGTATCCATCATGTGCTGTTGTTCGTACTAGCTCGACGGACATTGTACCCATATATATGGTGCCATCGGCATCCGCGTATTCGTTACTTTTTTACCTAATACAAGTAAATCTCGTAAGCCATTTTATCGAGTCAAAGCATGGGTTGGTTGGTTGGTTGGTTGGTTGGACCTGCGTCAAATGTCTAACCTGACGTGTACAATACCACGACGTTGTACATTCAAATGCGTGTCCAACCAACAACCGAACAACGTAAGGGTTTACAAAAAATACGCGTAGGTCAAACCGTACGTACTGGTACTGGTACTGGTACTGGTATAGAGTACGGGTGCGGGTGCAAGTGCGGGTGCGCAACTGTACATCTCGGCGCGAATGCGCGCAGTCGAGAGATGTGCATGGTGCACGACGTGCAATATGCTACTCCGCACGCTTATACGTGGCCGGCCGTAACCAGCGAGACAGCAACATATTCCAAATTTCCGGCCACTCTAGACTATACGATGTAGGAGTACCGGCGAGTAGGTACATCTACTATCTACAATCTACAATCTACAATCTACAGTCTAAGGCTGTGTTTACTTACCAATACTTAGGCATTGGTGGTAACTAACGTGCAGCAAACTGCTATGTAAGCAGCCTAAGTACAGGTGCGCGCAACGCAATCGTCGCAATAATCTGACGATGACGTTGTGATACATTTGGTACGTATACAGAGATTTATGCCGTACACGCATCGATACTGGCAGCGGGCAGCCGCGAACAGCTTCGCGACTTAGCCGAAGAAGTGGTGGTGGTGGTGGTGGTGGGCCGTACGGTGACTCAGCGGGGCGAATTTGCGGCACTTCAGTTTAACGCTGCCAAGTGCGAGGCGATTTTCTTTGCCGGAGACTCGTCGGCCAGCCTATCGATACCGATGCGTGGCGGCGACAGTGTAATCGCAGCGGAGTCGCTGAAATACCTCTGCGAATGACCGCGAACCGAAGGCGCACCTTTGGCAGTACACGCGCGGTACATTCGCGACCGGGCTCCAGCTTCCTACGCCGGTCTCGTACCTTCGGTGCGGAGGCCAAGTGGCGGCTTCGGAGTCCGTGTCTCGTGCGTGAGACACAAATATATCAGGGCGCAGTGGCGAGCACCGACGATGTACGTGGCGGTCCGCTGAGATCGGCACAGCGTTCCGGTGCGTTGCCTCTCGATTACCTGGTCATCCAGAGGGTGGCGTCGTATAGGGAGACGGGGTTATCCTACGAAACACCTCACACTCCACGTGGTGGGCGGTCGAAAAGTCGGCGAGTGTTCGGAGAAACGTGTACGCGACGGAGGGTACTCTTCGGATGTGGGAAGATGGGTGGCAGGTATCTGCGAACGGCCGGCCACTCTACCATTTCATATTCCCCCCCCCCCCAGGCGACCGAACGTATGAAGAACGAATGGCTGGTGCCGAACGCGTCGCTGACCCGTCTCGTCACCAGAGTCATCATGGCCTGTACTGCGAATATTTTGCTCGGTTCGATATTGCGTACACTGTCCGAGGAAGCCACGCGTGAATCCAGATAGATCACGCGTCTGAACGGCGAGTGCGAGTCGACACCGCGATATTCAGACAAGCTGCGAAGGCTGTTGGGGAGAGAGAGAGAGAGAGAGAGAGAGAGAACCGACGTCGCCTTTCCATTCGCTGCGCGAGCTTGCTTGCGATAGCCTCGCTCACCTGTGGGGTGTCTGTGGAGTTGACGAATCGAGGCTTCACTACACAAAGTGGCGAGCGCTCGATATGTCGGTACCGCGGTATTGAACGGTGATGACTAACCATTGAACTTACCTGTGGCCTAGCTGGAAAACGTAGGTATGAGAAGATCGAAAGTTCAGGGGTGCGTACCGGCTGGTAGGTGGGTACATGGTACCAGCTCACAAACATGGATACACGATGCGCCTCCCATGTACGTACGATGCGACATACGTAACCGGGCGAGTAGCTAGGAAATTGGTACGCCATCGCCATCGCCATCGCCATCGCCATCGCGTATACGCGGTACCGTATCGCGTCGTTTTCAATTCCTTTTTGACAACTTCCGCCCTTGCACGTTCTCCGTCAGTCGCTTCGCCCTGCCCCGCCCCCCATTCATCTTTTCTCTACGCATAGGATCATCGTCATATGTGAAACGCGTGCTGTTTACAGGGTATACAGAACTGATGCGGGCTTCTACAAGCTCGACCGCGGCCGATACGATTGAACGCGCACTCGCGTCACCTTCGCCATCGACGGATACTGCTGCTGCTGTTGCTGCTGCTATTGCCGCCGAATCGCGTATCCCTTCAAATACGCAGAACTCCGGCCAGTATGTTGGTGGCGTCGGCGGCAGCGGCGACGTACCGCTCGCAACCGTACCGCCGCAACCGCAACCGCAACCGCAGCACCACAGTAGACCGTCTAGCCGTAACGTGACCGCACCGATCGAAGATTCCGGAACCGAATCCGGAGAAGATTTACGGCTGCTGAATCCGCAGCTTTTGGCCGAAGTACGCAGCGCGCTGGACAAATTGCAAAACGCTTTGCCCAATTTGGACGCGGCCAAGCGTACCTCCATAATTCCGTTAGTCGACAAGTTGCAATCGTGCTTGGTGGTGACGGAAACGTTACTGCCGCACCAACCGCGATCCAAATCTACGTATTCGTCGCCGTCTGCTTCGCCATCGCCGTCATCTCCGCCGGCGCCGCCACCGCCGCCGTTGTCGGCATCGCCGTCGTGGTTGCGTCGCAATGCCGGCGTCGCCGACCATCGCCGAACCAACAGACATACGGTCGGCGTTAGCCGAGAAGAACTGGACGACGCGCGCAAGTGGCTGGCGGTGGCTCGAAACGTTAGCCACCAACTGGACGACGAGCGGCTGGAACAGCAGCGCACCGACGCCTCCGCCGCCGCTGGCTCGGCCGCCGCTGCAGCTGTCAGCGTGGCGCCGACGTTGGCGTCGCTCGCGTCGCCGTCATCGTCCACCTTACTCTTGTCTCCGATGAAGTACGAATCGCCCGGCTGCGCTAGCGGCAAAGTATATAAACCGGTCAAGTTCATGCCGACGCAGACGCCGACGCCTACGCCTACGCCGACGGCAACACCGACGGCGGCGTTCGCGTCGGCCAACCAACGCAGCACAAAGCGTGAAGCGTCGTCGTCGTCGTCGTCGCGCGTATTTTTCAGCAGCGACGAGGGAGACGTTTCTAGCACCGAAGAGGAAACCAGCGTTGTTAAGATGAACGCCAACAGCGGCGCCGTTGAACCGTTAAAAAAAGCGGCCGCGCCGTCGCGCTTTCAGCGTAGAAATCACAAAACCTCGCGTATGAAACGCGCCAATACGATAGATGTGCCGACACCGACGGCGGTGGTCGCCGAATTCCGGCTGTCGAACGACGACGAAGACGACGGCGGCGACGACGACGACGACGACGACGACAGCACCAACAAAGACGAACAGCGTATCGGCTCTGCTGGCTCCGTCGAAATCGTACCGATTACCGCCACCGTCGCAGCACCTATTCCGCCCAAGCTGCGACTGCTAACGGACAATGACAGAAAGTTCGCCGCTTTTTTGCAGCAAACTAGACAGGACGAGTCGCAATCCAAAACGATCGCGTACAACCCTTCGGCGGCGGGTGGCCTTCAGTGGAGTAATCGATTTTCCAACATAAAGACGGCTTTCGAGAGCGGCGCCCAGTCGCCCGTTTCGTCGCCGACTACCGCAGCGTCGACATTAACGTCCGCGCCTAGCGGAAACGCTTCAATCGTCGAACCCGCGATGCCGGCGGCGCCGACAACCGTCATCGCGGCCGCCGCAATATCGTCGTTTCCGCGTAAAAGTTTTATCCACGCGCCCCAGTCGCGCTTCAAGCCGGTCACCAGAGTGGCTCCGTTTCACACGTTGCCCGGTTCGACGAGCGCCTTCAACGCGCGCACCGTCAAGTCGACAACGTCTCGCTTCGACGCGATATCGACGACCACACCCCACAACCAACAACAACAACTGCACGCTCCAAAAACGTATTATTCGCCGACGCCGGCAGCCTCCGCCAAGCGGACAACCAACTCGGCGGCGGCGACGGCGACACAATGCCAGCCCGACCAACGACGGTACCAGTCGCGCTCGCTCAGCGATTCGGAAAAAACCAGCTCCTCGTACGGACGCAAGCACGCGCCAACGTACCAATTCGCCGGCGACGCCGCACCGCGTAAGCATCCGCCGACGCCTGGCGCGTACTACGCGAAAAACGATTATTTCTTGAACGAGCCCAGTTCGTATTTGCCCGGTATCGTTGGCTCGTGCGCCAGTCAACCGCCGACGGCGACGCCTTCGCCGTCGCCGTCGCCGTCGCCGTCGCCAGCCACCGTCGTTCCCGCCGTTGGCAACACCGCCGCCACTTTCGCTCCGTGCCGCACCGGTGGTGGCGCTACTGCGCCGCAACGGTTTTCCGACTCCGCTCCATTAGGACACCGTTACGACGTTGAAGAAGCGGGTTACGCGCGTCGTTCGACCGAATTTTCGGAAGAACGTGCGCCCGTAGCCAAAGTCATGGGCAAACCGCAACAATCCGTGGCTGTCATAATCAACGACAAGACGAATTACAGACAGCAGCGGCAGCAGCAGCAGCAGCAGCAGCAGCAACAGCAGCAACAGCAGCGGCAGCAGCAACCGCAGCAGCGCCGGCCACAGCGTCCACAACGATCGCAGCATACCGCCAAGGTGCCGTGCAATACGTATCAGAAACTGGCTGAAAAGTCGCCTAGTTTGCAAAATTTTACGCAAACTCAACCGAAAGCGTGGTCGACATCGCCGCCGCCGCCGCCGCCGTCGCACAAAAGTTCTCAATTGTTGGCGGCGTCAACGTCCGCACATACGCTCGCTTCTTCAGCGCCAGCCTCATCGTGGTCGTCGTCGTCGTCGTCGTCGTCATCGGGCACGACGGCCGTCTTGCCAACTCCGCGCTTCTACGGTGCGCCGCCGGCGCCGGTTACTTCGCAGCCGGTGCCAAAACAAGTACGCGTTGTAACGCTGGACGAAAATGAAGAAAACTTACCGGAACAATTTTTCGTACTCAATCAAAAGAACAAGTTCGAAAGTCTGCACGCGGCTAACAGTGGCGGTGGCAGCGGCTCCGCCATGAACCGGCTGATCCGTGCACCGGCGAGTACCTCTTCGCGGTTCAACGAAAAAGCATTTTTCAAACCGTTGACGGCCGCGGCCGCGATCGGCAGTGGCAGCGCGGCACCCGCCGCTCGCTGCGCTAAAACATCACCGCCGCCGACCATTGTGATGCAACAGAGTCGATCGCCGCCACAGTCGCCGGTCGTAATGCCGTCGGTGCTACAAAAATCCGAATCTTGGCATCAAATGATCATGGAAAAGATGAAACAAGCCAAGCCGCCGTCCCCTATTCGACAGCACATACCGCGCGCCAAGTCTACGCACAATTTAACCGCCATGCCTAAGCAGTACGAGCCCGCGTTCAACTCCCAAGACATCGCCGTCAAGCGGCAAACTGTCGAGCAGTTCCTCAACAAGGACAAACGAACGCAGCCGCAACATCCGACCGTACGCTCGGCGGCGGCGGCAGCGGCCACCGCCACCGCCACCGCCAACGTCCACTTTGCAGACCGTGACCGTGCCCACGCCCACCTAAATTCCACCATTACAATTCGTAAAGTAAACGAAGATTTCAAGCACGTCGACGAAGCTTTCGAAATGCTTTTCGAAGAAGCTAGCGGCAAGCGTACGTAGCTGGCGAAGATTCGATGACCGAAATTGTAAGGTAAAGCACGCTACTTATCCCCGTCCCCACCTAGTACGTATCTGTTTGCCTGCCGGTCCGCCCACCCACCTACCCCTTCTTCCTTTCTTCCTTTCTTCCATTCTTCGTTCCTTTTATCCATCTGACTAGTACCAACTTACCTTCCACACCTTCAAAAACGCGTTCTATCGGTGTAAAGACGTCGCATCGCATCGCATCGCATCGCATCGCATCGCATCGCATCGCATCGCATCGCATCGCGTCGCGTCGCTACACCTACACCTACACCTACACCGACACGATACATCGATGAGCCACGCTGAAATGAGTGTCGTGCTTACCTAGCAAGCTACTAGCATATGCGCGTATTACATCGTCGTAAGAGAGTCGAGTTCAGCGAAATTAATTTAGCGGCGTTATACCGCGTCAACCCTTAGGTCAACGCATCAACTACAAATATGTATACGTACGTACTACACTCGACTACGGTTTTCGAATCGGATCGGCTCGTCTTTATCGTATACACGCCAACCAACCAACCAGTCAAGCTATTATTACTCTACGAACTACGAGTATATTCGTTCCCGCCTACTACGTACGTACAATTTTCACTCGTACTACACGTTCGAGTATGCGCTTGAGAAATGATACGTGCGCGTGCGCGTATGCGTATGCGCGTGCGCAACTTCCTGTGATAAATCGGCTGTGATTTGTGATACCACGCTATACCGTACACCTACACACAAGGCAAAGCGAGACATCGTCAACGTTCCGCTTTCACTCACTCACCTATCTACTTGCTCACTTACTCTACCTACCTACCTAACTATTGACGGGCGGACGGACGGACCGACCAACCAACCGACCAACCAACCAACCAACCAACCAACCAGCCAGTTAGCCAGCCAGCCAGCCAGCCAACCAACCGACCGATCGGCCATTCTCTTGAAACAAGAGCTGCCCGTATGTATTGAAATGAACGCGGGCTGAAAGTGAGAAACGACGACGAGGTTGCAGTCGAGGCGAAATTTATGGACCCGCTCGCAGTGTTGCCGTTCACCATTTATAGCGCGCGTCGAAAACTGATGACGCTCTCGTCGCCATACGCTGCGATCTTTCCTTCTGATATCAGCGCGTCGACGTGTTGTGAGTTTCTTCTTTCTACCTACGCACGTATATGCAGTGTGCAGTGTGCAGTGTGCAGTGTGCAGTGTGCATATATTGCTGTTGCTGTTGCTGTTGCTGATGCTGTTGCTGTTTCTGTACCTATGTTTGCTCGCTAGCCTACGCGTACCGTTTGACTCCTACTCACATCTAAGTAGTCTACCTATGTACTTACTTACTTAAATTCGTAGTTGCGAAAACCGCTTCGATAATTTCGCATGAGCCTACACTCGATGTTATTCTCTATATTCCTATTCATCCATTTGTACCTCTAGTGCCAGCCTAACGCACGCCTCGTTTAGCCGGATCGCATTGGTCTTTAGCTCTACCCAAGCAGCTGGTTCAGTCCTACGACCGCGCCGCGTCAAGCTAAGCTAACAGTACGTACGTTACACGCGTCCGGTCGTAGTTACTGTACACACGTACACACGTACACGGCTACACGGCTACACGGCTACACGCAGGTAGGTACACGCGAAATCTCACCCTACAGGCGCTGTGAGTCGAGCTTCAACATCCAACTCTGTCAAATTACACGCTACAGCGATTGGAAGACGTGGATAGTGCGCGTCGCCGCTCAACAGCTTTAGACCTTTGCGAACTATAAAAATCTACACGCTACGTTGCGTTGCGGGTCTACCTTCGAAAGGCGTATCTGTCGGTCTTGCCACTAGCTTGCCGCCAGCCAGCCAGCCAGCCCAGTAATAGACGAAAGCTGACGATTACGGTTTCAAGTTTTTATCACTTTTCGGCACCATTAAGCGAGATAAATTTCAATCTTGAAAAAAAAATTGAAATTACGAAACATCATCGTAACCTCAAAAAATATAACCATTACTACCATCCTAGTAAAAAAAAAAAAAAAAAAACTTGTACCGCTTTAAAAAACAATGTAACCTGCTATAAGTTTTTTCGTTTTTGTTTTTGATTTTTGATTTTTGGTTGTTTGTTGTTGTTTTTTTCTGACTAGATACGGGGACGGGTCTCTTCTAAAATTTGTCGGTTACTTGTGCAAAAACTATATTGCGCTGGAAACCCGAGAACGCAATCGAGTTAGTTAGCTGTGCTGCAGAGCGGTGTCGTCACCTACCCGGCGTATTTTAGTATTTCTTATAACTCGCGTTTATACGTATTGCGCATTGTGAACGTACGTGTGTCGTGTGCTATTGTATTTGTACGTAGATGTACCTCTCTATCTGGCTACCTATTCACTAGCTACACCTAATACCATATCCGATCTAAAATTCTACATGTCTACCTACAGCTATACGAATACATATACGCGTATCGCGTTACGCATACACTCAAATAGGTAGTAGTTATATTGGGGTGGATCGAAAAACAAAACGTACCACGAATTTTAACCATCAAACTCGCGCAGATGTTCGACTTCGAGGTGAAAACCTGAAACCTGCCGTACAAAATTTTGTGACCCTGGAGCTGTAGAGCCACATATAAATCCTCGAGTGAGGTCATTTTCGAGGAAAAAAAAACAAAACAAATTTGGGGCCTCGTCGTATTGATCCCGTAAAAGTGGCGCATGGCGCATGACCCGGTCACAGAGTTGAAACAAGTGCGATTCGAGTTTCTGCGTCTCGCTGTACCAAGGGCATCTTGATTCGATTTCACGATCACAAATACGTGTATAACCCACCCACCGAGGGGTTGAAAAATAAAAAAAAAAAAAGGCGCAATAATGGGAGTGAATTTCAATTGGAAAGGGTGTCCCTTATTTGCAATTTCAAAACGTATATCTCTGAACTTTTTCTTTCTTTTATCCTTAAAACAGCCACAGGGTGTATTTCGGCCAAATTGAAGGTAGTTGACCGGTGCTGAGTTGGCGTTCAAGTTAGACCATGTACCGCCGTTAATTTCTATATTTATTTACTTCGCCAAAATACGAATACGCTGCACAAAAAACATCCGACAATGTTTCGCAAAACGTCGAAACTGCCTACGTTACGAAAAGTCAAAAAATCGACAACATAACGACCGATTATTTCTGTAGGTACTACACCACAGACCACAGTATGCTTTTTGGAATTCCTACTAGGTACCGCAAAGTAAGAGACATCCTAACATAGGTGTACCGGTTAACTCGGATACAAACACGCATATGCGTTGGTATCTACCCATAGGTAGGGCACATGGCGTCGTGCCAGCAAATGTCACAATGAAGAGTATTACATAAAATTGCAACGTTTTTCATTTACAGCGGAAGGGACTAGATCGGCCGCAGCCATCGGACATTTGCAAGAAAAATCTGATACGACGACGTCGTCACCACCACCACCACCACCACCGCCATCACTATCATCACCGCTGTTAACCCTTCGAAGTGCAACTCAAGTGGAGAATCGAGTCGTCTCTAGCGCTACGACAACCAAAGGTGAGTTGTGTCCACCAACAGTCGAGTACCCAGTATTTTAAGTAGGCAGCACACCTACCAGTCAACCCGTAAACGTAATTTCTTTGCAGCCTATACCAGCGGCAAGATACTCGCGCGCAATGATAAAGACTACGATGGTACCGGCACCGGCACCAGCACCAGCACCAGCGTTAATGTCTACTCCACCGGCAGCAGTAGTACCAGCACTTTACACCGCATCGTTAAAGGCGAGTGTCTAGTCTACGATCCACCGACGAGCGACGACTACCCAGTTCCTAACTAGGCTATAGCTAGCTGTAGCTAGCTATAGCCTACACCTATTACCTAGATATCTACCTGTTTTGTGTACGCAGTACGCAGATACACGTGTAGGTAGGCTAAAGAGTAGGCTAAGTTATGCGCGCACGTCCGGACTTGTGTGTGATAGTCACTTTTGTAGCCAACGCAGTCGATGATTGTCATTTATTTCGATTCGCGTGCTAAGGCGGAGAAGCAAATCGTGTTGGAAACTGTGCACGCGAGCAAATGAGCTTGTCTTGGAGGAAAAAACAAAAATAAAAAACAAAAAAACAACCGCCAACTACCATAGAACTGAACTAAAATCGCGAGTAGCCTGCGTAAGAAACGTTTGCATTTGACGTGCGATGCTTGGGTGTGGGATATGAATGCGAATGCGCATGTGCATGTGCATGTGCGTGTGCATGTTAATGTTAATGTAAGTATATGTAGCTATACGTACCAGCATGCGATTAGAGTATGCTTTGGTAGATGCAGGAGCGCAAGCAACAGGACACATAAGTGTGCTACGTAGGGTAGGTAACTAGCTATGTATATCAGCCGAGCATTCTGAGTCGATAGTCGATATGTTTCATCGTTAGGTCGACTACAGTGTTTATAGTTCATTTCTGCGGATATCGGTGTAAATATTGCTCGCTAGATTCTCGCCATTTTCTCACCCTCCGTACTCGCCTCGCGACCCGTACTTTTTTCTGGCTATGTAATTCGCTATTCGGTCGCACGAATGCGAAAAGTGGGCAACGTCGCTGCCTGTTTGTCGCATTCGGCAAATTCGTTTACTTATGTCAATTCATTTGTGCGCAGCTAACAGCGTTACGTCACCATTCGCCAAGTTTCGCCAGCTAGAAAGGCAGAATTCTTTACCAAGGTATAGTAAACGTGAACGTTCTGCTGTACAGACCAATGGTGCCTGGTACCGCACTGTTCGGGCATTGCAGGCTTGCCAATGGCGATGGCGGTGCAATCTTGTTGTACATAATGCACGTATTTGTATTTCAGTTCGGTAACTGCGGTGGCCAGCGATACTGCGCAAACGAATGAACGGAAATTCGTCGATTCCAAACTAAATAGAAGCGCTTCTAGCATCAAAGATCGTTTGCTGAACTGGGTCAAAGCGCAAACGAGAAATTATAAGGTAGGTCCGAGGTCCGGGTCGTTCAGTAAGTAGATTACAAATTGTCAGTTTTCTAGTTTTCTGTATCATACGAATACGAATTCGAATACAAGTACAAGTACAAATACAAATACAAATACAAATACGATAACGAATACATCTTCCTACGACCTAACTGTAGTTGATTGGTGCGGCCTATCCATTACGCTGAACGTTCGATGCGTATCCACTGGCGAGCTGAATGGGGTGGTGACTGTAATCACGACTACTCGCGGTTAAAACACCACCGCAGACGTAGACTAACACCGAGTGACGATGCCGTTTCAAACGGTTTTACAAAACAATAACGACCAATAAAAAAAAGTTGAAAGAAGAGCGCGCCAGCGCTTAACTGCTCATCTTCGGTTTCTGCTCCACTGTTCGAAACTATTCGTATTCTCGTAGGTCGCTTATATCGCTCATTTCGTACGAAATTATCGCAAAGTCGCCGACGCTGACGATATGTACCTTGTGTACTGATTGTGTAAGTGGTCAGCCGCGGTCGACAAACCACTTGGTGGCACTAGAACATTGTAGACGGAACGAGACGCGACGGCTGCTTAATGAAAACCCGTCGCCTCGTTTCGATTGCGTATCGCGGTATCGCGACGTCGCGATACCGCGATATTCGGCCTACGTACCTCTACGGTATTGACACGTAAAACATGTAAAACAAACGGAGATCACCAAAAATGATCTCACGACCTCAGGATCTCAGAATAGGTGCGTACATAAAAAAATGATCTCGTTACGTACCTATATAACGTATATGCGTAGTACCTACATGTATAATATACCAATATAAATGAATGCGATTAGATGGCGTGCACGTTGCAAATGTTGCAGAACGTTCAAATTGACAACTTCTCAACGAGTTGGAACAACGGCTTAGCATTTTGCGCTCTCATTCATCATTTTTGCCCTCACGCTTTCGATTATGACGCATTAACGCCGCAACAACGAAGATACAATTTCGAATTGGCATTCAAAGTTGCAGAGTAAGATGAAAGCGTCGAACCGAATATTACGAGATGTGCTGTTTGCTAACAGACTAATCCGTTCAAAAATATGATTGTAGACAAGAAGCGGGCATCGTTCCACTTCTCGACGTTGACGACATGGTCGCAATGAAGCGACCAGATTGGAAATGCGTTTTCACCTATGTTCAAACCATCTATCAAAAGTTCCACGCGACTCCCGAAGCCAATGTACTGTAGTCTTGCTGCATACAGTGTCACGTCGTATCGTTTCATCTTTCTCCGCTGTGATCATTCATTTTTCTGACCTTTGGCGAATACGTCGCGGGTAGGTATCTATCTACCAACCTACCTACACTTGGACGTGCTCGTACGTAGACGCGCCAGAGGCAAAAGCTCCATCGGCCACGCTCTTCGTATAATACTCACGTATTATAGTCGTATAAATATAATTATCGTATTATAACGCAAAAACACATGTACCTACCTGCCTACCTATCTACCTACATTCGATACTACTAACTCGACTACATATCGAGACATCGTGCCGCGCTGCGCTGCGCCGCGCCGCCCCTCCGCAGTAACTGGTGTCCGCGAGGCGTGGCGTGGCGTAGCGTGACGTGACGTGACGTGACGTGAAATCAAGTCATACCGCATTCACATTTACCTACATACATACTTTATGAACAACTACTCTAGCAACGATCATCTTTCACCTTTTTACGCTCTGGTTGTATATTACACGTACACTGACAAATGTATACTTACGTATTATACTTACGCTATATATCTACTTAAATACCTAGACCTATATACTCGTAATACCTACACTACACGTACCGATACTTACTTATATATTGCTATGTAACTTTACCTACCATAATTTCTAATCTAGTCGTAAAATTAATTTTATCGTACTCACGAAGTAAACCATTTTTTTTTCTACCTTTATATTTCCTAAAAAAGCAAGCATTTCGATGTCGATCAGCGATCAGCCACTCGCAGTCACGACCAAGGCATACGTAAATTGTAACTTGCGTCGCGTCTGTATTTACTTTCTTCTTGTAGCGCTAGTCTTTTTCTTTTTTACATCGCTACCAGATTAAAATACGATATATGTAATTGTGGATACGTACGTATACCGCTAATGTACCGGTTACTACCTACCTACCTACCTACCTACCTACCTAGGTACCACTTTTTCAACGAGTGAAACTCGACTATTCTCATCAGATATCCGAAACACTTGAAATTATCAATTCTGATAAGACTTTCGCAGTTTTCGGAAGAAATCGCTTCCTCCTCCTCGCTTTTTCTCCTTTACACTACGATAGAGTACCTGCCAATGATTTTAGTGCGAATTGTTTTGCGCACTAAAAAAAAATGGTATATTAGCGTCGACTAGTTTATTATGTGATACATTCATTCGTTTAACGCGATTGTTTCATTTGATACGTTTTATACGAACTTATCTTCCAAAAATCGAATTTGTCGTCAAATTTGTAAACAGCAAAGTAACATATAAATCAACACATTTATCTATAAATAGAGGAAAATGTAAAATCGTAATTTTCTTCTCGTCTGAAAATTTACCTAACGTAACGGAATAAGAGCACCCCGGTCAAGTGCGCTACACATCATACACGAGAACATAGTACTTACAATAAATGTAATCCCAAGTCAAGAAGGATACGTAACAAAACAAATATCACCATCAATTTCGGTATAGCGACGTAAATAAGCAATAGAACTAAACATCTTACGAATATCGTCACAGCACATCGAAAAGAGTGCAAAAAAACAAGGTGCAAACACAAGAAAAACGATTTGAAATGAAATCGCCGTGTCGTAAACATCTTTCAAATCAAGTCAGCGCATTGAATAAGGAACATTTACCACAAACGACGAACAATGCGCAGGAATCTGGTTCACTCACGACCGAAAATTGAGGGCTACTATCGCAAAACGAAGCGTGTTCGCTCAACACTTGTCTAACGATCGATTCGATCAGCTCCAAAGAAATATTAGTATGTAACTGTAACGGGCATCGTGTGCACGTTACGACGTTGCTTTCTTTTGTCGCCTGCAGAAAACCACGTTGACAAACTGGACAACATACGAGTTTAGGCGCTGATTCGGAAATCTGCTCTTCTTCCTCTTTACGATACTCTTCCAACACCCAATTCACTACAAAATATCGGATTAAACGTTATTTCACAATCGAAAATTATTGCACGTTGCTACGATACGCAATTTCACCGGTGTACGATATACGTGCGCGCCGCAAACCAACGACACCCGGTGTTCGTAAGTTTATAGCCGAATATCGAAACGACCGAGTATCGGTTTTGTATCCGGTTAGTGATTTGAAAATAATTTTTATCGCACTATCGTACTGACTGTTTGTGGTCACACTAATTAAACTTGTAAATTTGTACACATTTTCAAAGACAATTGATTTCTATCGGCAAGCCCTGATTAAAGGAGACACTCTTTATGATCCGAATCTCGCGCTACCGTATTTCTTTGGTAATGAATCGGGATTCAATTAGAGTTACGCGCTGACGAAACAAAAGGCAAAAAACTGCGGCGCTGGCGGAGCGCCACTTTCAGCCGGTAATATAGGCGACGGTTTAGTGGATTTTTTGCATTGGTTTTCAGCACAAAAATACGCAAAAATTAGACGATATAAAAATTTTTTTATTCAAAAAATTAAAAATTTTTAAACGCGTCAAAAATGTCTAGTCTCGTGAAAAAAAAAAGCTGTTAGAGATAAGACTATCACCTAAAGAATAAACTCAAAATAAGCGGAAAATGATGCAGTCACAGCGTTCAAATGTTAGAGAAAAGACGATTGGCTGAGCAAATAAAATCTTACGACTGCGGCGGCGCGGCACAAAAAATCCTAAATGTTTGGCGACGGCTGCGGCACATGGTTCTGGATTTGATCTGAATTAATTTTTTTCACGATTCGCCTAACCTTGGTACAGTACAACCACTCTAGAATGTGTGTTGTACAACAGTCCGTTTTACCCAGATAGGTAGCTTTTCAATTTCAACGATAATTTTTAATAGCGAATTTCAGCGAACTTTTGGTAATTAGTCCTTGTTCGAATTGTTGGCTAGTAACAATTATTATTACTTTTTTCTATTGTTGCACGCTCTCTTGCTAGATCGTAACTACGAAACACTGTATAAAAAGTACCCTCACCAAAACTGCAAGGTATATTCGGTATGGGTCTACGCTCTTGGAGAAAATATTAGGTAATGAAACGGAAGAGATGTGCTCTTTGAGAAGGACCTGGACGGCGACTAGAGTTTGTTTATAATTGTACAACGGCTAATCAGTTGATTATTACACTGTGCGCTCACAGGTCTCATTTTTGTTGTTTTTACAAAAATGAGACCGCCTTCTTACAAGACAACGATTTAGCCCAATCATGAAGTTGATACTGTTTCGTGATTGAATTATTACTCGTCATTAGAGAATTTTCAATCATTTTGATCGGCTCTTTAAGTTGAAACGCTTGAGTCCCTTTTATGCAAACAAACTCTGCCTCAATCTTGGTCTTTTTCGAAAAATAATATCCGCAAAATCACCCTGTGGGGCATCCGATACATGGAAATCGAAGCGACATGTAAAAATAATGAATAAACGATATCAAAAACAATGTTTGAGGGTACGTACGCTGCTCTTCTATCAGTTCATCTTCTATTTGCTTCAGTATTTCCAATTCTCGCTCAATATCAAAAGTTTTCTCTCGATCGAATGGAAAATTACTAACCGTATCGCTGCAAGTAATGCAAGGTCAAAAAAGAATACGTAACTTTACGCGTGCAATATTGAAACATCAAAACGAAAGCTTACCAGCGCAACTCACGAGGGTCTTCTAATTCGCTTATTTCGTCGTAGAGATAATCACACAACATTTCCTGAAAGCATTCGCCTGAATCGTTTAATGATCGGACCCGTGAGAACAATGCGTTTCTGTTTTGCTTAATCCTTCTTACGAACCGCTACCGACAAAAGCAAACGACATTTATTGATTTCATGGAACAAATTTACATAATCTACCAAATAGTAAATGCGTAGTGCCATCGCTAACCTCTCGAAGATTGTCTTTAAAGTCGAGCGACTTACAGCGTAGCTTACAGGCGAGTAGTCTGCTACGGATTTTCGAATCACTTTGAGGATTCACGATGTTTCTGAACAAAGCCATTCTACGCGCTGAATTGTGAAAAAAATTTTGAATTTGAAACTGATACCGATAAATAGAAATCAATTTCACAGTCGAATGTTGGATACTTCCAAAAAAATAATCCAAAACTCGTCTGCCATAACACCTGTGCGACATAAACGTCCGTGTAAATAACAAATTCACCAGTTACTGATTGATAAGTAAATATACTCGCATCATTTACGTAAATTATACTTACGAAATTTCAACATCACCATTACTACAAGTGAATAAAAACAAATCCTTTAAAGTTGAATGTAAAAAAAAATTAATTACGTATTGTGTTTCATACTAAACGGTTTTAAGTAACAGCCATGAATGTTACGATGCTATAATCGTCAAATTCAAATTGTCGATCGCGGAAACGTGATACAAATATTTATGATTCCATCTTGCATAATTACAATTTGTAAACAAACCTGGCCCCCGGCATAGAACTGTACAAAAATTATCAGGCCGGTCCGTGGCAGCCTTCCGGACAGAGAGAGTGCGTAACGAAATAAGTTGAAACGTGCTGACGGAATTACAAACTTTATTGTTTTTGATTGTGAAATGACTAATTATTATACGCGAAAATAATTTCTGAATGTTGTTATTAATACTGACTTCGAATCTTCTGGCATCTATTTTCTAAAACCTAACGGAGAAACCAAATTCACTGCCAAGTCCGTCGAATTCTCGAGAATGCACAACACTAGAGTCAACCTATTGAGGTAGTTCGCGTCGGATCGCGGACTACCTTCGATAGCGCGTTCCTAACTGGTATTTACGAAGGTTGTTCGGAGCTGCATGCACACTGTAGGCGATCGACGTTCGCGCCATACATTACTTTTCAATTATTTTTTATTTTTTATCAGTAAATACAAGACGTTATAATTACTACGAATTATTTCTC
>FIZR01012209.1:0-12845 GCA_900060175.1 Ferrisia virgata
GTGTAACATATTCAAAAATCAGCCCCCCCGAGTTTATTAGAAGGGTGGTAATGAGGGTTTTCCTTCTTTGTAATCTTGAAAAGGGGCTGTTTTTCTCATTCACTTCCAAATTCAGCTAGTAAGTTTTTAAATTTGATATGAAGATTTAGTAGGGGCAGTAGATGTGCCTTATGAAGGTTTCGACTTTTCAGACGTATTGCGCCTCTTCAGAGATGAAAAAGTTTTTTTTTTTCATTTTTCAAATTTGTTCCTCGCAGAACTCCCCTTTGAATTTGGCTACGAAGTTGAAATTGTGGTATGTAGATTTACACAAGGCATGTGAATAAGCCAAAAAATATGACTCTGACCTGACTTCCGGAATCACTAATGTGAAGTTAAATATTGACTCCGGCTTGACCCTAGAGTCAAACAAGTCACCACAGACTCCAAATTCTACTTGACTTCGGAGTAAAGCTGTCAAATTTACTTCGACTCCTACCCGACTGCGGAGTCAATCTCAGAAATGGACACAGACTCCACTTTTACTCCGGAGTAATTGAGGATTCGGAGTCAAAAGGAAGTCGTTTTGACTCCGACTCCCGGAGTGACTCAGCTGCCTTGAGATTTACTAAAGGTACCAGATGTGATCTTTGCTGGTCTCATTGTTTTGGCCCCCTCCCCCAGTAATTAAGCGATGCTTTTTGTTAATTTACATAATTATAATATCTTGTGAAAATCATGCTGAAATAGCATAGTTTTGCAATGATTTTTCTTTTAAATTGAAATCTGCTCTCGTGGATTTTTCAAAGGATACCGGCAGATAAGATGGGCGAATCTGCCCCAGAGCTGAAATTTGAAACTAACCGATGGAATTCAATTCCAAATGGTTTAGATGAAGAGATTTTGAATCCTAACGCATGTTCTACAACTTGTTATGGGATAAAACGTTACTTTTATCGGCATTGGCATCAAGAATTTTCAAACTTTAAATCAAGTTTTCCACATGAAAATTCAGGGAGGCAATTCAAAAAAAAATTCTATTGAATCGGTGACTAAAATAGAGGGGGGGGGGGGGGGGGGCCGGGTTGCAAAACCCCCCCCAAGGGGGTTTTTTTTCGGATTCGAAACTCCCTCCAAGAGCGATTTTTTTTTAATGTAAAAATTCATTAGTACATGCGGAAAAACAGTGAAATTTAGTTTCTAGAGCTTAGAAATATGTAAAAATACTCATTTTTTGACCTCTGACCCTCAAAATTTTGAAAAATTTTGGCTCGCTCTTCGCTCGATTTATACTTTTTTGAATTCCTGAAAAAAAGTTTCAGGTACGCCCCCCACCCCCGCACAGTCGATCGTAGTTACAATACTGAATGGAATATTTTGATATTCTTGAAAAACTATTTTTCTACCATGTTTTCTCCATTTTGGTGGAAACATTTTTTTTCGCATAATAAACTTCAAAATACCTATTTATAAGCCATAAGTTTTCAATTCTTTTCGCTTTTATTTCGTAATTTTTATAATTTAAATAAACAAGGCACAAAGCTGAAAATTGAAAATTTTACTTCCTTCACAAACAAAACTTACGAAGTAAAAAAATTAACAACAGATTTGTATATTCAGCAGATCAAACTAGCCCCATAAATACCACCCGAATTTCAAAAATTCAAATTTTTATTTACAATTTTTCCCTGCTTATACTTCTGTGTCGAATTTACCCCCAAAAATAGTACTGAATAGGAAAAAATAAGACAAGCTACCATTTTTATATGCTCAAATACGAATGTGAAAAGTCTAATCCTGTGTTAGACAAACTTTGAACGTTTTAAAAATGGATATCCTGCCTAGCATGAAAAATTAATGCATTAAAACAGAAATTCCGAAAAAAAAAAAAACATGTTTTCTGTTAACCTGCATTTTAACTGATAAAATATATCAATTTTAATTCAGAAAAATTAGAATAAAATTTTACAGCACAGTTTGAGATACTTTCAGGCGCACGGTCAGCTTAATTTTGAATATATAGACAATTTATGCAAAGAACACTTTTTATTCGCTTTGAAGAGTTATATGCAAGAATCCACCCACGATCAAAGAAAATATTTCTCCGAATTTCCGATTATTTGAATCACTGCTCTTTGAAAATTTTAAATCAGGCAACTTATTCATCATAATCATTCTAACTCGTTTTATTGGTCTTTACCGAACTCTTTTATCTTTATATAACACATCGATACTTATAAATGTATAAAATATCATATAAGACGGTTCGTGTAATTTGTTGAAATTACCAAATACGACGTCCACTGTACGATTATGTCGAATACCTGTAGATGGTTAGCTATGCGTGTAATTTAGAGTACGTCGATCAGAAAATCATCATATCCTGGTGCCGACTACGAATCTATAATATATGAAATTATTGACGAAACAGACGTACTACGTACGACGATATCACGTTCCATCTTCCATATCCAATCAGTCGGCTTATTTATACAAACTGATACCAAAGAGTACATCTCTGGTTACCACAGTCCACAATCTAGATGAAGAGGAAGAAAAGAGGAAAGGTGTAGCGCAGTGTAGAATGCAGTGCACATTACAGAACACTTATACGATGCGTTCGATTGTTAACGCGTTTGAGGTAATTGGATATGGTTGGTTAATGCTCGTGATTCAAAACAAAAGGGTTCATAATTTATTTATTGTTTTCACTTTTACTCGACTAGATATTAACGCCATGAATAACATCCTTCACGCGTTTTTATTACGCGACTGACTCGGTTTGTTGTTATTTGTGTACGTAAAGAAGGTAGGTAGGTAGGTAAAGTACTTACGGTTTTTATTTTATTTTATTTTGTTGATTTTTTTCTCTTTTTTTTTCAGTAAATAATACGAAGTAAACAGATATGAAATCGCCAAAGTTACGGTCGAAATGTAATTTCACTTTTTTTTTTTTTTCGGTGCTTTATCGTCTCGAAATGTATTCGCCATTTAGCGTATTTCTCGCTCGACCTATTTACTCGACGACTATTTGATGTTTATTGTAGGATCTGGATTCTGCATTGTCGATTCAGTTGATTATTATAAACAGCGAAGAATTTCTCTTTTTTTTTTTCAAGCCCCTGAATTACATATTACGAATTATTGAAAAAAATAATAAATTTTTGCTAAACTCGATTATAAACAATTCGCTCAAAAAAAAAACACGAACATGATCTCTTTCTCTATCTATTTAAAATGTGAATGAAAAGTCAGGAATTGAGATGACGAAATAATTCCAATAACGTTCTATTTCTTATGGCACAGGCTTTCAATGGAGGATAGAAAACGTTAGGTCTACACAGAGGATGTTCTAAAAATCACAAAACTTGTTTCTTCCCAAAAAAACTCAAAAGTAACGTATTTGTATCGATGTAGTATTCAAATATTACACATTCAAACAGTTGCCAAAGGTAACCAGTAAAGCCTTCAGCATACTGGGCGCGATCTGACTCGTTGCACTTTGTATTGCCCCTTTTCTTTCATCCACAAAGAGGTAGAAAAATTAAATTAAGAGCAGAAAAAAAAATAAAATACTGGAGAAAAATTAGATCGTTTGAAACAAAACGCAATCGGCTAATCGCGTCCAATGTGCTAAAGGTCTCAGTCGATCTTACGAAAAAAAAACTTTCAAACGAAAGTTGTAGAGCTTTAAACATTGATCATTTGAGCTTCACAATATTGAAAAAAATTGTTAAGTTGAATATAGGTTGAGGAAATAAGTAAAAACTGGTATGTGAAAAAATTGCCCAGCTTAAGATTTGAAGGAGCAGAAATTCAAAAGTTTATGAAGATTAAAATTTTTTTTTTAATCATCTTGGAAGTTTTTTGGATTGCTGCTCCTTCAAATCTTGAGATTCGTTTTCTCAACCACTACTGAACTCGGTATCATTTTTTCAAAATTGTAAACTACTGGTTTTTCATGTTAACAAGACAGATACTCAAAAACTAGCTATTTTCCAAGCAAAACAATATACAGTGTAGGTAGACATTTTGGGTACTATACGAAAGGCAAACATTCAAACACAAAAATTACTCATTTTTAAAACTTTGCAATTTATGTTTGAAATTTTTTAAATATTTAATTTTTTTTTTTTTTAAATATTGATAAGTTGCTCCAGGATAGCAGCACGTTTACGAGTTCCAAAAATATAAAATTTCGATAAAATTGAGGTACGAAAATAAATCTACAACTATGTAAATTGTGACTTTTGAAATTGAGTTATTGCTTTAATTCTCAATGTCATAATGCCAATGAAAGTTGGCTTATTATGGCCTATCGACCTACGGCGGGGGGGGGGGGGGGGGGGGGGGTAGAGGAGATATTAAGAAAATCAGATTTTGGGTCCTTGAAGACCATCAAGACTAATTTTCGGTTGTTTTTTTTTCCGGAACTGAAAATAATTTTCTCAGTTTGATATCGACCATAATCGATCAAATTTAGGAACTAGGCATCGTTTGGCCTGTCATTTTATATCCTGGAATGCAGATGACCTCAGATCAAAATTCAGTTGCATCCGAATTTGGGGCAGGGGGAGGTGAGAGGCTAAAATCGCAAAAATTGTATCTTTTTAGGGCCAATTGATAGGCAATCCAAAGTTGTATAACATATTCAAAAATCAGCCTCTTAAGTCAATCAGAAGGGGAGATATGAGCGTTTTCCCTCTTTTTGAGCTTGAAAAAAGAGCTGTTCCTCCCTTATCTCTCTTCCAAATTAGGCTGAGAAGTTGAAATTTGGTACGTAGATTTAGTAGGGGTCTGAGATGTGATTTTGTTGGTCTCTACTTTTCAGCCTCATAGTACGCCCATCACAGTTTCAAAAATGTAGTTTTTTTGTCGGTTTTTCTCATTTTTTGAATTTGTTCTTCGCATAACTCTCCTCCAAATTCAGCTAGGAAGTTCAAATTTCGTATATAGATTTAGTGTAGGTCTTAGATGTGCCTTTTGGTGGTATCGATTCTTTAGCCCCCGTTGCAACCCCCCCCCATCCTTACTACAGTAGCGCAACGTAGGGCTGATATATTTCGAGGGAATTCCATAATATATCTCCTTTTCCTGGTGGCGTATCTCTACTTCAATGCCAGGTAGAAGAAAAGTTGTAAAATGAAAAATAACCAGTATTCAAAGCTCTACAACTTTTGTCTGGAACTTTTTATCATCGGTTCAATTTTTTGGCCAATTTTGGTAATTGGTTGAAAACTATCGAATCGATTACAACAAGTCCAAGTTCAGAAAACCAGCTTCATTATATACTTTTTAAGAACCACGTTACACTACGTGGTCTATATACATGTTGTATTTGAATTTTTCGAGAAAAAATACATTTTGTGATTTTTGGAATATCCTGTACGTCAGCCTAGAATTTTAAACTCCCTTACTGAATGCCACTGCTTTACGAAATCGAACACCCTCTGAATTATTTCGCTATTCCAATTCGGTTAAAATTAAAAGATACCGGTCCAGATTTCATACGTACACTGTACCTTATCAACGTTAAAATTCATCCAATATAATACAAGTATACCGACTCAGAACTACAAGGACATGGTTCACTAACATATTGTCCCCTTTGACAAAAGAAACCCACCAACCAAATCTCATCACTCGTCGAAAATCCGAACATGTACGTATCTTGCCAACAGATCAACGTGACTTTTCTCCCTATGTATATGTATAAGATCGAGTACCAACTACCATCACAGTAGTAACGAAAACGATTTCAACACTGAACTGCATTGCCCATGTACATTTAAATTTACATTTACGTATCGCACATACACAGACAGACTATGCAGGAGGCTATAAGATCGAGCAACCCTTCGTTTAGAAATGGCTTATCTTTGCTTTTCGTCGCCTGTTTATACATTGCGTCTACAATAATACGCACGCATATAATGTATAATATGCCCTTCACATAGGTAATATAACGTCTGGCCCAGAGTTTTAAAAAATTATTTCTCAAAAGCACGTAGAATAAACGTACATTTATTCTACGACAGCTGTGAAATCATGTACACGAGGTTTATAATAATTCACAAGAGTAAAAACTAACTTATATCACGACAGACAATCGAACGAAAATGTTTTCGGTGTACCTAACCTAGCTATTCAATTCATAAAGCAAACCCAATCGCATGTAATTGCGATATTTTTTTAATATATATTTGAATTTCGTATATAACACGTGCACTCGTAGGTATTTGTAATTGAGCATAAAACGTAGGTAGTTAAGTACACTATTCGAATACACATGCAGAAACTGTACGCTGTCTACATGGTTCAGCATCGTGAATTGATATTATCGTATCGCAAGGTATTCGTACCAAGATTGTAGTAAACCTTCAACTTCACTAATGAAAATATACTATAAATCATCGACAAAAATAAATTGTACAACTTATCACGTATTATATTACAGTTATAAGTTGAAGTTGATAGGTTTAGGTAAACAAACATAGGTATACAATTCATGTATGTACATTCGCTCATAAATAACGTATAAGGGATCATCGTCATCGTCATCGTAATCGTAATCGTTAGTCGTGTTTCGAATTCACCTTAATATTACGTATTATGTAAAAATTTCACGAAACAAACTACGTAGGTTTAACATATCACATTGCTCTACTTACATCGATGCATAGGTGAAAATTCTTAGAATACGATGTTCACGTAGCAACTACACAGCAAGCCACCAAAAATAGGTTGAAATTCAGAAAAATTTACATCCGTTACTGACCGACATTTTTATATTACTTTATTATTTAATGTAAAGCGCATAAATTTTTCATAGAATTGAAATTAAAATAGACGATAACGTATTCGATTACACATTGATGTACTTTTCCAACACGCCGCAAACCGCATTTTTATATCAAATCCATCAAATCAGACACGCGTCGAATTTTTTATCATAATATAGTGCAACTAAAAATTATTGCGATAAAGACCAATTTGTGAATTTGAAATGAATAAAATCGTGCGTTACATTCTGCCAAATACCGCACAAACCGCAACATGGATTCAACGACACGTTTTCGTTGTCGTCTCGAAACTGATCGAAAATTACAACTTTTAGTCTGATTTTTTTAACAACAGAATTTCGTATTGACCTATCCATCCAGAAGTATGCTATAAAATTGGTACTAAAAAATTCGAAATTTCATCAAATTTATTAATTTATAATTTTTAGAAAATATTATCGGAGACATACGAGTATTAATATTACAAAAAATATTCAATAAAAAACTTGAGAAGATTTTTTCACTACGTTGGTAACACTGGAAAATTAAAAACCATATGGTACTATCGAAAATAGGGAGCGGAATACGTTTTCAAAAGTTTTTCCTGCAAACATTATGGATTAAAAAATCATGGGCGAGTGGATATTGAAAAAAAATTATTCAAATGACTACTGTATAAAAATTTTCTCTTCTTGGGAGATACTTCCCTATTTTGACCATTTCTTACAGTTAATATCAGGCCTTTTTTTGTCATTTCTATGAGGGGGGGGAGGCACGCCAATTCTCGAAAGTTGTAAGTCCTTAATTTTTTGTACCGTCTACCCATCCCTTACCACGATGTCCATTAAAAAAAATCCAACAATTTTTCATAAAGGTTACCAAAATTAATTTTTTTTTTCAGTTTTTAATGTCAATTTTTCGATATTTTTGAAATTTTGTTTGGAGGTATTGCTTCCCCTCACGTTCGCCCACAAAAGAAGCCTTGGGTATGACTATTAATGCAGCTGACTTAATGCTCTATCGATCAATTATTATTTAAGATGAAAATCGCCATGGATTTTCATTATTGACTTTTTAGTATGATCTGCATGAAAATTGAGGCCAACAGGAGACACTGGAATGCAACGACCCCCTTAATCGTGACAAATTGAAAGTTTTTTCCAAATTTCGCAGCCACTCCTCTCTGATACCTATTTTTGAGTGCATCTATTATGATTGAGGTAGCAAAAATTGTTTTGCTTGTGAGGTTTATTTCAGAACTATAAATTGTTGAAACCCCAAAAATGCTCATATTGAGGACCTCAATTGAATCCACAAGCCAAATTTCAACTTCCCTGCTACATTTAGAAGAGAGATGTGTACGTGATAAGATTCGAAGAACGACAATAACCAAACCTAACCTATCCAAAAACCATATCTTCCCGTTGTAGGGAGGTGGGGGGGGGGGAGAAGAAATGCAACGGGTCACAGTTGAAGTAAGATACTTCTAACTTGGCTCTCTTTGGAAATTTGCAAACTGCAGGGTCACAATTGTTACAAAATGATGCGATAAAAATTTCAGCCCCCTAACTCAATTTATCAAATTTGCAAAACTAACTTGAAGTGCAAAATTTTTTTTTAAAAATTGAATCATTATACATATTTGAACGCAAAATGGTCATTAACGAGAATTTTTCATCATTACCCCTCATTTGTTTTTTTTTAATGTTACTTTTTACGTATTTTCACGATTTTCTGAAAAACCATGAGGAAATTTTTATGAAAAATACTCTCCATCCCCTTGAAAGGATGCGAGGCATTAGTTTTAGATTATTAAGCGTAATATTTCAATTTTATCTCCCATAGATAATTTTTCAGGAGTACTTGAAATTTTTTTTCAAGAATGTTTTCACATTATCATGATTTTTTTTTTCAGTGAATCCTCAGTGAAATAGAAAACTTACCTTCACCCATTTAAGACCTGTTTCCCTTATTTTTGCCCGTTTTCAGGGGTTCTCAATTGGTAATCGAGCATAAAAAAATACAGTAAGAATGACTCAAATAAATAAATAAATGAATAAAAAAAATGAAAAATTGCCTTTGAAAGCCTAAAGTAGATGAAATGTGTCCTTTGTGATGAAATTTTTTTCAAAAAATCATTTTTCTAATTTTAAACAAATTTATTTTAAAATTGGTACGTGAAAAAATACTTTTTTTGAGTGATCCTGAAAAATCGTTGACGGAGAATAAAATTGAAATATTGCGCTCAATTGCCTAAAATTAAAGTCTTGCATTCATTCATGGAGGGGAGGGGAGGGGAGTTCTACAAAAAATTTTGCCTAATAGTTTGTCAGACAATCGTAAAAAAAACGCAAAAAGTAAAATTAAAAAAAAACCTCCTCATATGAAGGGTAATTATGAAAACTTTCCGCTAATAACCATTCAAAAATGTATAATAATTTCATTTTTGGGAAAATTTTTTATTCAATTTTTGGAAAATGTTTGAACTTTAAGTGAATTTTGAAAGCTTAAAAAATTGAGTCGAGGGGTTAAAATTTGTACCACATTCTTTTCAGGTTATTCCACAACCATTGTGATCCTGCCGTTTGCAATTCCCAAAAAAAGTAAAATTTTTTCCACTTCGGTAACATGTCAAATGTCACATCTTTTTTATAAATTAAGGTAAGAGCGAGCTACCCGAAGAACCGTCTTTTCACAGGATCAATAGGAAGCACCCTCCTCCTCACCTTGATTTTTCTTCTAATCGGCGTAGCAGATTGATTTTTGAATGTGTTGTGGATCATTATGGATTGGTTCAAAAATTCAAAAATTTTTGGGACTATTTCTCCTCAGCATCCTCTTTCCTAATTTTAGACTTGACGGAATTTCAACTCAAGGTCATCCCCATTCAAATATGTATATCTAACCCGTCGGTAAATCCAGCGTGCTGACAGAATTTAAGCGATTCTGGTCGGTACCGAATTGAGTGAACGAACAATTTTAGATGGGGGAAGGGGAGGGGGGTGTCAAAAACAATAAATAAATGAAGAGAAAAAATATGTGATAATTCACAGAAATTATTATAATGATATTTTAGGAACCTAAAACAAATTTTATTGACACTTCTTTCCTCCCTCCTCCCACCTACGAAAATATCCTTCCCACGACCATCAACAACACAGTTTGTAAAATTATACGCCAAGTTCAGCAATAGCAAAATTATAAGTACGTATTCGTATTCTTTCTGCATTCATTTCATATAATAATACAAGTACTTCATCGTGCATCGGACAGCCCCATTTAAGGGCACCCTCATAGCAACAGTGAACACGTACGACGCAACGTCGTGTTACATTTAATTTTCAACTGTGAGCCCGCGAATAAGAGTGACGAGAGTAAAATCAAACCTACGCCGCCGTACAAATGCACTCGAAGACGTACAACGATGAGGGTAGCCACGCGTAATTTTGGCCCACCTTTTTCCAGAAGGGAAACAGCAATTACGAAACGTTTATCGAAGCAACGTAACGGTAGGATTTCTCTGTTAGGTATTTCGTAGCTCAGCATGATATCCGCGTCAACACCCTAAAAACTCATTTTACGCCTCCGTCGCATCGATGTGACTATCGAATTCGCGATCGAAAATTGATTTGATCGATGGAGGCGCGGTTATTATGTAAATATTTTTGCTCATTGCAACGAATGGATACGTTCGTGTAGTAGAAAGCGTTTAGTCGAATGAAAAGTACTATGTTTAAATGAGTACCTCACATAACCATATAGATCAGAAATAGGGGAAGAGGGAGCACTGAGGCGTTTCAATTTTAGTTTTTTTTTTTTAAAGTGGGAGAAGAGTATGGAAAAAGAAGTTGCGAAATGATGTTAAATGAATGTGGTAAAAATTTGGGATCCCTAATTTCACCCTTACTCCAACTTCTTTTGATTTAAAATTTCAAAATTTACGTGAAAAATGGAAAACATTTGCATGAGAGTCAATTTTCAGGAGTTTCAAAATCAAGTATCAAATGAAAAAAAAAACATCGCAAGCCTGATTCTCGTGACATATTACAATCGTGAGAATTGGAAAAAAGCTTTGCCAGAGCCAATAAGTCAAAAACCCCAAAAGGTACATCAAGGATCCCTACACACGGGACATACCTTATAACAATTTCCTAACCCAATTTGCAGGGGAGTTATGTGAAGAACAAACTGTGAAAATTAGAAAAATCTAAAAAAAAAACACATATTTAGGACTGTGAGGGGGTGCAATGGAGCTGAAGAGTCGAGTTTCTCGAAAGGCACATCTAAGGCCCCTACTAAATGCACATAGCTAATTTCACGCTCCTGACTCAATTAGAAGGGGAGTTATGCGAGGAACAAACTCGAAAAATAAAAAACTACCAAAAAAACCACTTCTTTGGGAAGGTAAGGGGGTGAAATGGGGCTGAAAAGTCGAGACCCCCGCAAGGCACATCTAGGGCCCCTACTTAATACACATACCTAATTTCAAAGTTTCTAGCTCAATTTGGAGGGGAATTATGTGAGAAACAAACTCCAATAATGAGAAAAATGAGAGAAAACCTACCAAAAAAACACTTTTTTGGGGTTGTGAGGAAGTGCAATGGAGCTGAAAAGTCCCCTCCCCAACTAAATGTACATACCAAATTTCAACTTCCTAGCTGAATTCGGTGGGGAGCTAGGGGAGGAAGAGCCCCCTTTTCAAGGTTAAAAAGGGGGTAAACCCCCACATCTCCCCTTCAAATTGACCTAGGAGGTTAATTTTTGGATATGTTACACAACTTTTGATTCTTTATCAATATGGGACCCAAAAACAATGCTTTAGTGTATCTTTAAACTTTTAAGTGCTAAATCTTCTTACACGTTGAAATTGAATTTTTCCGCAAAAGAGTATATTTCAAACTTGCCTAAAAAAAAATTGTAGGAGGGCCAAACCCCAAAAGTTTCCTTCTTTGGGTGTGACTTTACTTTCACGTAAGTCCATATAGCCGATAAGTAAAATCCTGTAAAGACTTCTGTTGTACAGTAGGAGCATCCCTTCACCCCCCCCATGATATTGGTATTGTTTTGACATAAATCGAACCTCCAGTACACGAATATGAGATCAGATTTTCAATTTGACTGCGATATTCGCTCGATTCCAGGTAAATAATCGATACCTGCGAAATTACCAAAGATCGTAATATTTTTCTTGATTTTGTATTGAAATTATATAAGTGTTTTAAGTTTGATTCAAAAAGGCACGAAAAATTATTTAAATAGCCATCAAATCATAAATTACTTCTTATAAATTTGAAAATACGACAATTTTAACTATACGGCGAGCCGTTGTTAAAAAGGGACAATTTTTGCGTATTTTACCCCTCACCACCCCCTCCCCCAAATTGGGGCGTAACTGAATTTTAACCCAATTTCATCTCCACCCAAATATATCTAATCCGTCGCCAAACTGAGCCCATTGACCAAATTTAAGCGATTTTACTCACTATTGAGTGGAATAAATGATTATGGTTTTTGGTGAAAAAAATAAAACAAAAATGAAAATAAATGCATGACAATGGCCAAAAGTTGTCCAATGGTCTTCTAAGACCCCAAAACAGATTTTATTGGTATTCCGTCCCCCTACCACCGTTGGTGGATAGGCTATAATAGCCTGGTTTTCATTGACAATGTGATATAGAAAATCAGGCTAATAGATCCAATATGTCGAATTTTTTTGAAGCAAAAAAGCAAAAAAAAATCCATTTTGTATTTTTACTTCATTACCTTGGAAAAATTTCAAATAATTGATTTTTTACTTTTTTAAACAGAATTTTGAAACCCCAGAAAAACAAAATAAATTGCAAAAAGTTTTTTTCTTTGTCTCATATGGTCTACTATGACACGTTGACACCAAAAAAAAAAAATCGAAAAAATAAATATATATATATTTTTTAATTCTTCATTTAAATTTCGAAATTCTAAATCAAAAGTGGGTGGGGTAAGGTTCAAGTTGGAGAGTCCAAATTTTTACCACGTTCATTTGACGTAATTTCGCAACTTTTTTCCATTTGCCCCCCCCCCCCGTTCGAAAAAATCTAAACTCGT
>FIZR01012214.1:0-29843 GCA_900060175.1 Ferrisia virgata
TTTTTTTCTTCTTCCCTTTTTTTTTTTTTTTTTTTTTTTTTTTTTTTTTTTTTTTACATATCGGAGATATTTTTATAGTGACGAAGTTGAAAATAAATTACGTGACAAAATTTTAAACATTGTTTTTCTGTGAAAAATCTAGATGTATTAGTTGAGTTCGTAGATGTACAGATTAATGAGGGCTACGTGTTAGGATAGGATGAAAAAAAATGGAACGTTTTCAATTCGGCTAATTTTTATCCTTGTTATTATATTTTGAGTTGAAATCCTTCCATGTAAAATTTTAGTCCTACCGGTCTCTTCAGAGGGATTTTGTAACTTTTAAAATTATAGTCATTTCCGAAAAAAAAATTATTTTTTCGTTTGCAAAACAATTTTTCTTTTTCTTTCGAAACAGTGTTGCTTGGATACAAAAAAAAAGAAATGAAATTTTTCGATTTTGAGGTAAATGTGACGTACCTACCTGGTATTAAAATTCTTTCATATGATAATTTTACCCTTTAGATTCATCGGAGGTGTTACGGGTTCCCAAGCAGGGCCATTTTTGAAAAAGAGGGCAAATTTTTTATAACAGGCCTCTTTATACGAAGATGCGCTTTAAGATGCTGAATCTCACTGAGTAGTTTATATTGGGTCATAAGTCTACTGGATTGGTTGAAAGTTTGCAAATCGATGATTTTCTAAATGTTAAAAATCGCATTTCATGGATTTATTCCAGATCGGCGAATGCTTGAAAAAATTTACATAGAACCTAAATTCTAGAGAATAGAGCTTTCAATCAATTTTTTCTAAGGTCAATGGTTCGCACGCTATTCGAGATTTACGTATTTTCAGGTTTCTAAAGATTTTGACTTTTGATGACTCTTTCAATTACTTTTTTTATTAACTTGAACAACGTGTCTGCCAAGTTATTAAAATCATGAAAAAGACATGGATTTTGTTCATAATTTACAGATCAAATTATACGCGATAATTTGCGAAATTTCTGTACTTTGTTCACTCGAACCTGGTCCCGAATTTTCCAAAAATATCCTAGCATCTGTGGAAGCGATGAGAAAAGGCACAATTTCCTAAACTAAAGATTTCAACAGGTCCTAGGAGTAGCTAAAAGTGTAGAAAAATGTAATTAAAATACAAAAAAATTTAAAATATTTTGTCTTATACTTTTTTTTTGATCAACGCAGTTTTAAAATTTAGAAAACATTGATAAATAATGCTCAATGTTTAAAAGCAAGAAAATTTCAACAGGTTTATTGTTGAACAGAGATGAAATGGAGAAGGGAAAGAATCGTAAATAAGTCGTTTTTACCTTAATTTTGGGTGGCAAAACTCGAATCTTTCATCAGTTTTGATCCAACTTCATTTTTTTGACTTGAGCGATCAATCGAAAGTTTGAATCATTCAAGTCGGATCAAATCTTTAGGTAAATTTACGTTAAAAAACAGATTTTTGGCATATTTTTAAAATTTAGTCAGGTTTTTTTTACGGTTGAAAATTTCAAAAGGTCAAAACCACAAGAAGGAGTGCATCAAAATTGATGAAAAAATTATCGTAAACACTCCTCCATGAGATGTAAATTTGTGCCAAAGAAGAGAAAATTTTATTCACTTCCGTTGAAAATGAAAATTATTGAAAATAATGTAATAAAATGACCATAAAGTCAAAGGGAGGGGGGAGCAAAATTTTTTCCAGAATTTTTTCACATCAAGATATACTATCTGGGGCCATTAGATCGAAAATTGGGGCTGGGGCCAAAATCATCCCATTAATCTCGCTATACCTTTTGTTCAAAATTAAGAAAATGATTTTACAATAAAAATGTCATCACACTATCAAAGGCAATTTTTCATTTTTTTTCTTTTTTCCAACCATTTATTCTGTATTTTTATATGCTGAAATTTCAATTTAAAACATATGTAAAGAACAAAAGTAGGGAAAACAAGAATCTAGTGAAGAAATATTTTTATGATGTAAAAAAATTCTAGAAAAAACACGAAAAGCCATCTTTTAAGCACCCTTGAAAAATCATTTATGGGGAATAAAATTCAAACTTTGCGCTTTACCATCTAAATTTGATGTCCTAAATCCATTTCAGGGGGGGGGGGTTCAAAAAAAATTTTCTTCATGGTTTTTCAAAAAATTATAAAAATACATAAAAACTGGCATTAAAAAAAAAAACTAAAAAAGGGGGTAATGTTAAAAATTTTCCAACAATGATTATTTTCAGTTCAAATGTGCATAATAATTCCATTTTTGGAAAAAATTTTCAAAAAAAATTTTCATGTTCGATTTTTTGAAAACTTTTGAAAATTTTCAAACGTCCAAGTGAGTTTTGCAAGTTTAATAAATTGAGTTAGGGGACTGACATTTTTATCACATCCTTTTGGAGTCATTTCGCCACTGTTGTAACCCAGCAGTTTGCAGATTTCCAAAAAAGTAAAATTCGGACCGTTCAAAAATTCCAATTATATCCTGCAACTGTCAACCCTATAAAAAATTTCACAGTATTTTATTGATTGGAAATTTTATTCTCTATAATTTCATTTCCATGTAAATTTTTTCCAAGATACACCATTTTTGAGTAAACTTTAAATAATGTGATTTTCAGTATCCACCAAAAAATCATTGATTTTGAGAACTTTCAACGAATCTTGGGGGCACATTAGTAGGATTCTGACTCAAAATAAATTATGTAGCGAAATTTAGCATCTCGTATCGTATATTCCCACCGGTGGATGTGAGGGGCGATTTCAGAGAAAAATATTTTTCAACTTGTAAAGAACAAAAAATTATGTTATTTTTTTCGAAAATAACCCAACCGTAGAAGCCCATACTTTTAATCGAAGAATTTCATCTTTTTTTTCTCATAATACTTAAGAGAAATTATAGTGAACCTTAATCATGTAACTTGGCCTCCCCCTCCCCACAACAAAAAAATTATTCAAGTCGATATACATTTATGAAATAAAAGTACGTTACATAAATAATTCATTTTCATATATTTTGAGCAACATTTTATATAAATTTATTATATAGATTCGTAGCTTAGATATTAAACATGCTGGAAAAAATTCATGAATCATGTGTAATTACCTACTAAAGTAAAGGTATCTGATAGCTTCATTTCGAATAAAAAATATTTTTTTTAAATAGGCATATCTTACAATTAATATATTCGTTTTTTTTTGTTTTTTTTTTACAACAAAACTAAGCAGGTTTTCCTAGAAATATATTAAATCCGAAATTTTCAATTTTTCTTCCACCTCGATTTTTTGCTCGTTGCATATTTTAGTTTGATTTGGCTACTAATGATGAACCTGTTTCAAAGGGATACAAAAAAACATGGAATAATTTATTTGGGTATTTTTATTGCTGGAGTTATTTGATGAGCTGTTTTGACCTTTGTCGAAAAAGTAGGAGTACGATTTCCGTACAAACAATCGTACTCGTCTTTTAAAGCGAAATATTTACTTCGTATATTACCTTTGAACGAAGACGACATATTTTTATTGTTGTTTATATGAAGAGACTTCAGGTTTCGTAAATTCTTCATGTTCGAATTGTTTTTCTCTTTGATAGTTTTGTTTTGATTGATAGAAATTTTATCGTTGATGTTTTCGAAGTTTTTGTGCATCATTTTCGAGGGATTATTATAACTCGAGTTGAATTCGATTTCTATATTTTGGGTAGAAGTTTTATCGGTTCTTTTAGCCTTTACAGAAGATTCTTTTTGCTTTAGCCGTTTCAAATTCGATGTGACGGTATTTTTTTTGTGGACTTTTTTAAAGTTATTTGTTTTATGATTTGTTGTATTGGTTGTATTTTTAGATTTGGAATTAACTGTATTAAAATGTATATCATTTAAAAATTTCGAATCTTTTGCTAGAATATTTCCCGAACTGTGATATCGATTCGTTTTGCGTTTCTTCGGTTTGATTCCTAATTTTTTATAAGGTATTTTGTGTATCGCAGGTTTTAATGTTTTTCTATATTTTTTCAACTCTATTCTTTCGCGTTTTAATTTTTCCTTTTCCAGTTTCTCTCGACGTTGTTTGAATTCTTTCATATATTGTTCCCATTTTTGTTGACGAACATCTGTTTCAAGTTTTAAAGGTTTCGGAATCGTGAGTTTTAGTTCTTTTGGCCGTATTTTAAAAGGTTCTTTTTGTAGAACAAGCGCCGGTCTAGCCCATCTTTTGAATTCGTATTTTTCATACTTCTCGTCGTTACATGTTTTCCTTTTTTCCAGCCACCGTTGATAACGTTGCTTAAAAGTGGCAGACATTTGGGTAGACATTGTCTTAGATTTTTTTGGCTTTTCATTACCGTCCAATGAAGATTTAGTATTTTGAATAGTTTTCTGTTTCGAAGCGTCATTATCGTCGAGATCAGTTTGCGCTTCAACTTCTTTAGTAATCTTAATGTGTTCAACTTGCGTTGCTTGATTGGTTTTTCTTCTCGTCCGAACACGAGCTAATATCGTTTTGTTTTCTATTTTTTTCGATTCGACCGAGTTACTTTGTTTGGATGAAATTTTCCGACCATTTTTACCATTGTTATTTAGCCTGCTCGGATTCAATTTGGTGGTGGTTTTATCAACGACCATCTTCGAACCGTTTTTTTTCGACAATATTGTTATATTTAGCGGTTTTAATAACGTTGTATTTTCTCCGAAATTTACAAATTTTTCCGAGTTTCGTCTTTTACACGGATACCTATCGTTGGTTTCGATTTTACACGTGATCGTCATACACGGTTCGGAATACCATCTACGTACATTTGAATTGTCGATCATAGGCCTATTTTCTTTCAATTTCGACGCTGGTGATAATTTTTCCAACATTTTACCCCGTTTAATATTTGTCAGTTTCGATTTCAAATTAACCAGTGGTTTGGATGCTCGATTCGTTGACTTTGATGATTTCAACGGTACCTTTGAACAGTTTGTGTTGTCTTGATGTCGTATTCGAGGTGATTGGAAATTAATTTCAAGTTTGCGAGGCTTTTTTGCTAGCTTTAAATTTGACGATGGTGGCAAAGATGTCGTGAATTCTATGATTTTTATGTCAGTACTCGAATTGTCTGATGAATCTGTATTTGGTGCGGTTTCAGATGCTGAACATTGAGATTTTCGTGATCTAATGGTATCAACTTGTGCGGCAGTACCTGAACAGAACTATATATGTATCAGTAAAATTATTACTTACGTCGTTTTATTTCTTATTTCAAATGTGTGGTTTCTTTTTTGTTCACCCTGTATAAGTTACTCATTTTCAGCCTGATTTTCTATGTCATATTGTTGGTGAAAACCAGACTATTACAGTTTATCAAGCAACGGTGGGAGGGGGGAGAGAATACCAAAAATTCGTTTTGGGGTCCTAAAAAGCCATCGAAACAATTTTTGGCCATGTCATATATTTATATTTATTTTTTTTATTTTTTATTTTTTTCCCAAACATTAAAATTATTTACTCTGCTCAATATTGACAAAAATCGCTCCAATTCAGTCAGTCGGCTCAGTTTAGCAGCAAATTAGACATATATGAGTGGGGATGAACTTGGGTGAAAATTCAGTTTTGCCTCATTTGGGGGGGGGGGGGGGGGTGCTAAGGAGCCAAAAACACAAAAATTGTTCTTTTTTAAATCAATTGATAGAGAATATAAAGTTGTATAACGTATCCAAAAATCAACCTCCTAGATCTATTTAGAAGGGAGATTTGAGGGTTTTCTCCCTTTTTGACCTTGAAAAAGGGATGTACCTTCCTTATCTCCCCACCAAAATGAGCTAGAAAGTTTAAATTTTGTATGTACATTCAACAGGAGCGCTGAATGTGCCTTTTGAGGGTCTCGACTTTTCAGTTCCGTTGCACCCCCTCATAGACTAAGAAATGTGGTTTTTTGGCCAGGTTTTCTCGTTTTTCTCATTTTTTGAGTTTGTTCCTCGCATAACTCTTCTACAAATAGAACTAGAGAGTTGAAATTTGGTATTTACATTTGGTAGAGACCCTACATGTGCGTTTTGAGGGTCTCAACCTTCCAACCGCATTACACCCCCTCACAGTCCCAATATGAGGTTTTTTGGTCGGTTTTTGCTGTTTTTTGAGTTTGGTCCTCGCATAATTCCCCTCCAAATTGTGCTAGGAACTTTAAATTAGGTATATACTTTCAATAGAGACCCTAGAAATGACTTATTTGGGTTTCGAATTTTCAGCCTCATTTCACCCCCTCACAGTTCTGAATTTGTGTTTTTTTGGTTGTTTTTGATCGTTTTTTGAGTTTGCTCCTCACATAACTCCACTCCAAATTGGGTTAAGAAGCTGAAATTCGGTATGTACGGTCAGTAAAGACCATGGGTGTGTTTTTTTGGAGTTTTCACTTTTTAGCCCCATTGGACACTTCCTATCCTCAATGCTTTTTTTCAATTCTCACAATGGTCCATCATCCTTGCGAATTTGTAAAAATTTTGTTGAGAATTGTAGAATATAGAAATTTACAAGGGAGGTGAGATATGGGCACAAATTTTCACCAACGAGTTTTCAGATCATATGGACCAACTTCCACTAGATCACCGATTCACCCCGTCTTACCTGACTATGCTTTTTCTTCGTAAATTTTTGTAGAAGCCAGAAAGGAGAGCTAACGAGTCAAGAAATTATGGTACATGGATTTGAGTACAAAATGATCCTTTTGCTCATCGTACGATATCTATAGAAAGCTAAATTCTAATCACTTTTTCATTGGTTTCTAAACTTTACGAATATTTTGTTTTATTCAACAAGAAAAAAACAAACAGGCCTAGCTGGTTCGTTGCGCTACGGTAAAAATTTTTGAAATAAATAATTGATTCGTTTGATATTATTTTGGGTGAATTTTTTTAGCCTGATTTTCTGTGTCATATTATCAATGAATAACAACAGGCCATTACAGTCTATCAACATACAGCTAATGAGGGCGAATATCAATAAAATCTGTTTTGGTGTCCTAGAAGATCATTACGACCAATTTTGGCCATGTCAGGTATTATTTTAATTTTAATTCCCTTCCCCCTTCCCTCCGAAATGAAAAATCATTTGTTTACTCGATACCGAACGAAAACAGTTAAATTTAAGAAACAGACTTGAATTGGTGGCGGATTTGATATTCTGGAGTGGACTTGACCTCAGGTCAAAATTCAGTTTTGTCCAAATTTGGCGGATGGGATGCTGAGAAGCTAAAATTGCAAAAATGTTCCTTTTTAGGCCAATCCATAAACAATTTAAAGGTGTAAAACATATCCGAAAATCAGCCTCCTAAAGCAATTAGGAAGGGAGGTATGGGGGTTTGCCCATTTTTTGACCTTGAATACCGGCTTCCTTCTAAATTAAGCTAAGAATTTGAAATTTGATGCGTAGACTTGGTAGAGACCATACATGTTTTTTTTGGGGGTTTCAACTTTTCAGCATCATTCCCCCCTCCTCTTTGATAGGTTTTTATTATTTTTTGAGCTTTTTCCTCGCATAACCCCACCTCCAAATTGAGCTAGAGAGTTGAAAATTGTTATGTAGGTTCCTAGATGTACTTTTTGGAAGTTTCGACTTTTCAGCGTCATTGCATCCACTCAGAGTCCTGAAAAAGTGGTATTTTGGTCGGGTTTTCTTATTGCTGGTAGCCCTAGCAAAGTGAAGGTGCGAGCCGTGGTTTATTTCTGGTCTTTTAATTAGGCATGTAGATTTAGCAGGGTTCTAAATGTGGTATTTGATGGACTGAATTAAGCACTTTAAAATCACTTTTTACTCCTACCACTGATTAGATGCTTTTTTCATTTCACATAACTTTAATAATTTTAATATCTCATGAAAATCATCGATGGGTTTAAAAATTTATGTATCTAGTCATTTTCAGAAAAAAACTTTCATCACCGAACATTTTTAATTTTTTTGGTGGAGAACAATGTATCAGTAATTTTGAGTCATTTTTTCAAATCATAGAAAAAAAAATGAAAACAAATTTTCTCATATTTCGTACTAACAATTGTTACCTCAATTATCAGAGCTTACCAGACTTGAAATTTTCAAAATATATAAAACTATCTTTTAATCATTTTCATACTAGCTTTAAACGACATTCGATAAATGATTTTCAAGCCTAAATATGTATCAACAGTTCAATAATAGATACACATAAGCAGACAGCTAAGTACACAAAATGTGCTTTTTATAAATATATATTTTGTACAATTTACTTACCATTCGTACGCGTATTATTTGTAATTTCACTTTCTTTATACACCTTCTCGGAGCCATTTTGAATATTACAATCTACCGACACCATTTTCTTACGAATTGACAATTATTTCTTTCTCGATCAAACACCAGTGAAATGTAAAAACAATGTAGACTCATATATAAAAAAAAAAAGGTTAAGCTAACGAAGGTAACGTCTCTTCGAAACCTTTCTTTAGATGTGAGTTGAAACAAGGATACCTACATTATTGTAAATTATCATATACTGTAATTAACGATTTATGATTTGATTAACGCGTAATTGAGCAATACCGTGAACAAATGCCTTTTAACATTAAAACGCGATCGCTCGAATGTATAATTTTTATACCCATTTATCGAAGGATAAACACAGCGCGTCTTTTTTAATTGCAAACTCGACCTCATATATGTATAAGTAAGACCCTAAGTAAACGTACTTTGATGCAGAAAAAAAGTAGCTAGGTGCTTTATTAGTTTTATTGCACAGATTTTTCAATATCATACCGTCTTGGTAGTAGGTATAGATACCTATATATTTTATATGATGTACAAAATAAATCAATTTTTTCACTCGCATGGATGCTAGTTTCTCTTGATGTTGCTAAATTTTTTGAGTTTTTTTCTCCCTCTCATCGGGTGAAATCAACTATTTTTTTTTCTTCTACACGCTTACGAATTTTTAATCTGTTATATATATTTTTTATAAGCACTTATGAAATGGTTTTGAGTAGACAGATGACAATTATAGTGAAATTTACATGACCTAGTTCTTTAGAATTGTATGCTCGTGTATAAAGCAGTGCTGAGCGTTGTGGCTTTTTTTTTTCTTGCTCTGTAAAACATCTTCATGTTGGTTGTCATTGGGGTGACGTTGTACGTGTACACAAGGTACCTGTATGTACCGAACATGAAGGCGAATTATTATTATCTTTTTTTTTTTTTTTAGCTTTTTCATTCGAGTACACACTCGAAATATATTGGTAAAAATGGGATAGAATTTGCGTGATGTAAGCAGTTGCTGGGCAGGCATGAAATACGTACCTGTAGATGGAAAAATTTTTATCATGCGAAGCTACGTTTATTTCATAATATTTGTACACTTTATCGTAGTGTTCTTGAATATGTATAGAATATTGAAGTAAGTCTAAGTACCTACGCAGCACCCACCGAAGCGAATTCGAGCAGGCAATATTTATTTTGGCCATCGAAACGTTTGGGTTTTAATTAAAAGATAATTAATATATAAAATAACATTTCATCGTGAATTTTCTTTCATCTATAATAAAATATTTTCATAGTAGGATTTAAAAAGAAAGAAAAAAAAATACCTCTAGTCTAACGGAAGATTTTGCAAATAATTTACATAAGGTTACAATTTTTTACGCGCCTCTTTCTGCTTTCAAGTAAATAGAATTAACGTGAAATACATTTTACAAGGAAAGGATTTCTATTGCTACATGAAAAGTGATTCAAGCTATGGCTGTTCAACTTGTGAACTCATTTAGTATCGATGGTTGTTCGATACAGAATTCCATTCGGTATGTGAGTAGGAAATTGAAAACATTCGAAGAATAAAATCTTATGCGGTAGCGGGTCTATTCGAGGATTAAATTTATTAGCCTATTGTTTGATGTGAGAAAAATTTCTTTCGTGTTTGAAACTTATTCGCAGTTCAAATTAGAAACGTATAAAAATAAAACATTCCTTCTTATGTCTATCGAAGTTCTTCATTTCTTTTACATTACGTACGAATCAAGGTATCAATAAAACTCGAATAAGATTGACAGTGAGTATAAAAAGGTAATATTGCGAGTATATATACGTTGTATGTATAGTATACCCCAAATTACGGAGCGAGTGAGATAGGTAAAGTGAAAGAGAAAGGAAGAGAGAACATGCTGAAAGCATAGTTGTTAGTAATCCTTGACGTAGTTTCAATTGTATTATTCAAAACTCGCTTAATGTAAAATTAACTCAATTTGTATTCCTCTGCAACCCTTTTCTCCATTTGTTCACTGTTAACTTGGTTTAAAATATTTGAAAATTTCTCCTTTCCGCGATTTAGTTTCATTTCGAAGCTTGTCTCGCTTTTATTAACCGCATTCAGATTTAATTCTGCTGGTTGGCGCGTATTCTGTATTCGTTTATTTGCGATCTTAACGTTGTTGAAGAAGATCTACTCGCTTGGTATTCGATTTCTTAATACTTGAAAGGCGATTAATTCGCTTTATATTTGTAAAGATTTTAGTAAATAGTGTGGAATTACTGTGGGAAAGGTCTCACAGATGGAGGGTATGAAATGTGTACAATTTTTACCAATCCACCTATGATGTTTGATGGACCGATGGACATGAAAATTGTTTTTTTGGGGGGAATTCTATAAACGGAGGGGTTACAGTAGCTGGGGATAAACTTCAAATTTATATTGTAAAAATCTCAGATTTTCAACAAAATTTTTTCAATTTGTGAAACTAACTCAAAATTTAAGAATAATCCACGATTTCAAAAACTCAAAAAAAAAATATTGACTTAGATAATATGGTGAATCGAAAAAAAAAAACATTCCTCGGATTTTGACCAAACTCACGCAGGTTGTTGACTTCGAATTGAAAACATATCATGCTAAAATTTTGTGATTTTAGCTCAAGGAGGCGGAGTGTCATTTTCATCCACTAAAAATGGTGTAGGACCTCGGTCACAGAACTGAAAAAGTGCAATTTGAATTTCTGGGTTTGGTTTTTGATTTAAAGTTTTTGATAATTTAAAATTTTTATATTTTTTTCATTTTTAAATTTTTGTTACTTTAAACTTTTCAAATTTTTAAATTTTTCAATGTTTTAATTTTGTCTTATTCATTCAATCTACTTTATAACTTCTTTTATTTGATTGTTTTTATTTTAACTTTTTTAGTTTTCAACTTTTTTTAATTTTTCACAATTTCAATTCTTCAATTTTTCAATTTTTTTGTTTCTTCATTTTTTTACATCACTTATTCACCAATTTCTTTTCAAATTAATCCAATTTGGGAATTTTAATATAAAGGGCTAAAGACATTCATTACTCTTTTTTAACCTTTTTTTTAATTTTTTAGTTTTTTTTCAAATTTTTTTACATCTTTTAATTTTTCTACTTTTTAACAATTCTTTAAGTTTTTATTCTTTAAAATGTCATTTTTAAAAATTGGATATCCATATCAAAATTTTAACATAAAGTGCAAAACATTGCTTTTTAAACTTTTTTCGATTTCTTTATTCTTTTAAAGTTTTTATCCATTTTTATGATATTTTTATTCTTTTTTCACATTTATTCAACTTGGGGGCATTCCAACATAAAATGCAAAAGACATTCATTACTTTTTTTCAATATTAATTTTTTTAATTTTTGTATTCTTTTATTTTTCTATTTTTTTACATTAATTTAACTTGGACATTTTAACATGAAATGCAAAGACATGTCCATGTCAACATTTTGACATAAAGTGCATGCAAAAAACATTCATAATCATCTTTCATCGTGAAGTTTTCGGTCAAAAACTTCTAAAATAAAAAGTCAAAAACGAAAAACGTGACACAAAAAGCGTAACAGTTTCACAAAATGACACCCCCCCCCCCCGTTTTAAGATATATTCTGGTCAAAACTCGTGGTGATAGATGATTGTATAATTTTTATTTTGCTAGGCAATAATAAGATCAAATGTCAAAATGGAGAGAAGAACGGAGTAAAATGTCTTGAAGTTTTTGATTAAAAATTCGCGATAAAAGATGATAATTAATGACTGTCGCACTTTGTGTTAAAATGTTGACATGGATGTCTAATTAAACAAAATTGAAAAATTAAAAAAAAAATTGAAAATCGAAATAAAAATAACAAAAAAATCAAAAAACAAAAAATTGAAATTCTAAAAAAAATTTTTTAAAAATTAAAAAATCTAAAAAATTAATAAAAATAAAAAAAAATACAAAAATATAAAAAAATTATAAAATAGAAAATTTAAAAATTAAAAAAATTAAATAAAACAGTTTTTATTTTTAATTTGAAGTTTTTGATCAGAAACTCGCGATGAAAAATGATTATAAATAATTTTTGCATTTTATATTACAGTGTTGACATTGATGTGTTACAGATCCATGGTCTAGAATTTTTTCCTGCCGAAATTTTTTTGAAAATTTCTTCTGAAAATGCAATTATTATACATATTTGTTCCCAAAATTATAATTATGAACAAACTATCACTATTTTCCCTTTTTTCAAAGATTTTCTTAAAATACCATTTTCGAGTTTTCCACAATTTTCTGAAAAACTATGAAAGAAATTTTTTGAGAAATTGCCCCTATTGAAATGAAAGTAGAACATCAGTTTTGGGTAATTAAACGTAAAATTTCAATTTTACCTGCCACAGCCAATTTTTCAGGGGTGTTAAAAAATAGCGTAGAAGTACTCAAAACTGAGAAAAGAATCTTGTCAAACGATACATAACAAAAAATTCGAGAAATATAAGTAGTACATGTTTTCAGTAGTTTTCATTCTGTTGAACATTACTCAAAATTGCTCAAACGCTTTAGAAAAAATTTATCAACATTCAGATAGGGAGAACAATAAATTAAATGATTTAGATTTTTATATGTGCCTTGTGTGTTTACCTCCTGATACAATAATTGCCGAACACATCATTAAAATTCCTCAGAAGCAGTAAGAAGAGATCAATCGAGCATCAAGCTGATTTCCAAAGGAAAAAAAAAAGGTAAAATAATGGAGGGGAAGAGCAAAATTGTAACACAACACTTGCCGAACATGTACATACAGTTCAAAATTACTTCGCGTCACTTAATTTAATTACTTGCTTTGTTAAAAAAAAAATCAGATGAACAAATTTATGTAGCACGTAGATGAGATTGAATAATAAACTTGAAAATTTTTTTAATACGCTCCATACGACGATTTTTTTCCCACTTCGACAAAATATGAAAAACATATTTGTAAACACGACGAATTTTGAAAGTGATAAAAAACTAATCCATCATAGTACCGCAGTCGAGTCGTTTCAGAAGAAACGTTGGAATTGTGGCGATCGCGTTTCATTTTTCAGATATTTTGACATATTTCGGGGCGGGTTTGTTAAAAAAGCAAATATTTACGACGCGTTTGAATGAAGTGGAAAATATTTACTGTCAATTTTTTACCATTTGGTCTCGCTGATCTTTACCTTATATTATACTTGATATATTTGAAACTGAAAAGTGGAGTACAAAGGACTTTTCCTTATCTACACGAGGAAAAAAAATGAAGGGTTCTCAAGTCAAAATTTTTGCGTTTATACCTGCGCAGTTTACCTATGTAGCTATACTATTACACCACACTTGAAAACATTTACTCATCTATGCGTGTCGTAATAAATAGTGTGAGTAGGTAAATTTATAAGTAACCAAAAGTTTTGATTCGTTTAATTTTGGCATAGTTTTTTATACCACGAAGAGAATTAGATATTTATTACCTATGTTGGAATTATTTCTAGTCAAATTAAACTGAACAATTTCATTGTACTGGATCAATAACAGTGTTCGCTATTAAGACGTGTATATATATATATATATATATGCTTCTAGCCGTTGTTGTAACGCCAGTAACGAATAAAATACATCATTTAACAAGGCTATAAAACGTGGTTATATTAGAAGAGATTTGCGCTTCAGTTGAAGCCACATTATTCGGAATGCTCGTTAATATTGCTACATTTCTAAGTCGGAGCCGTTGAAAGAATACTAGGTTTATTTGTACGCTTCTTCGTTCTCTTAATTTCTTTTTTATTCATTCCTCTGGAGAGTTGATTCGTGAAAGTACAAGTAAAAGAAGAAACGAATGAGTGGAAAAAGACGAAGACGCAGAAGAAGAAGAAGAAAAAAAAATGCAATATCCACCAAAAGCAGATATTCTATATTCAACAGATGGCTGAAAATTTACAAAAGGATTATGTAACAAAAGAATTGTATACGTATAAACGACCGAAAAAACCCCAATGTTTTTAAAACTGCGGCAAAATAACATTATTTGAAATATTTAATAAGCTATCCAATCCACCAGCAAATTCGAAAATACTCGAGTACGTTTTACCTGTATTGAGTATATGAGAGTGAATTCGTTCAACAGTCTATTACATTCTCTCTTTTTTTTTTTGTTATTTCTATTAAAAACATTTTCACAAAACGCCGATAACATTGTAGGTAATAAAACTGAATAAATAAAATAATATTTCAGGGAAAGAATTTTATTTAATAAGTTTTCGGATAAAAATCCTTCGACCTCGGTGTAATTTTTTATATCCTATGGAAAAAGGAACTAGCAGTCGATAAAAATAAACTACTGAAAATTGGTTTTTGTTTGATTTTCCTCTTAAATTAACATTTTAATTAGACTCTTTTGATGCTTTATTTAAACGAAGAGACACTCTTTGATGGATGGTTAATTGTTTTTGAAACTTTATATAAATGCTGGTGCTTTCGTGTTTCGTTTTTCTTTGATCGAAGCAATTAAAGTTTAAGCAAGAACATCGTAGATAAGCGCAGAACTAAACTACTGGTTTGAAATTAACTTACTTTCTGCAACGGTATAGTTTTTTTTTGTTAATAAAACGTTTTATTAGTTTGTATAAAATTTACATTTTCACTGATTTTTTTTTCTTTGACGATTGAACAAATAAAAAGAATCCATTTTCGTGTAGTTTTTAATTTTCGACTCTGTTTATCTTAGGTTTAGATTTTTTGATAACTACTCGTACGTTAATTAGTTTCAAACTGGTGTGTTTTAATTTCAAAGGTATTTATTTTTAATCAGTAAGGAGGACGAATTGATCGTAAGATATGGAAGGAAAGTTGCTTCTGTTTGGTCACCTATTCCAGTGCAATGTTCACAAAATTATATTTTTGGGGCTGTAAGTAGGTGTAACTAGGTTGAAAAGTAGAAACCTTCAAAAGACACATTTAGAGTCTATACTAAATCTCAATTTTGAGGGGAGTTATGGAAGGAACAAATTCAAAAAAAAAATTAGGCACTTTTCCCTACCAGGAAAAAATTCCAAATCATTCATAATCATCTTTTATCGCGAGTTTTTGATTAAAAATATTGAATGAAAAACGTTTACTCCTCTCTTCACATTTTATTATTTCCTAGCAAAATATACCCTTATTATTAACATAAGTTTTTTATCAAAAATCAAACTTTTTTTTTCATTTCTCAATTTTTTCAATTATTCAATTTTTGTTATTTTTTGATTTTTAAATTTTTTTGTCTCTTTATTTTGTACTTTTTTCCATTTTTTGTTTTTTTTAATGAGCTATCCATATCAACATTTTAACATAAAACACAAAAATCATCAATTTTTTTTATTTTAAAAATTTTTTAGTTTTTTTGATTTTTATATTTTTTAATTCTTTTAATTTTTAATTTTTTTATTATTTAATTTCTTCAATTGTGTTATTTTTTTTCTATTTTACGTTTATTAATTTTCCATATTTCAATATTTTTTAATTTTTTTGATTTTTCAATTTTTGAAATTAGACATTAATGTCAAAATTTCAACTGTAAGTGCAAGAGTCATCAATTTTTTTAATTATTCAATTTTTTAAAATAACATTACAACACGAAATGCAAAAGTCTTCCATTTTTTTTCAACATTTTTTAGTAAAAACAATTTTTTTCTGTTTTTTCAATTCAAAAACATTTTTATTTTCCACTTTTTAATATTTGTTATTTTCATTTTTGGTCAATTTTTTGATGTTTTTGATTTTTTTATTTTTCAATTTTACTAATTAGACATCCAAGTCAAAATTTCAACACCAAGTGTAAAAGTCATCAATTTCTTTCATTTTTCAAATTTTTTTATTTATTAATTGTTTTTTATTTTCCAATTTTGCTAAATAACATTCCAATAGAAAGTGCAAAAATCATTTATAATTATCTTTCATCGTGAGTTTTTGATCAAAAACTTCAAATCAAAAATCGAAAACGTGTAATCAAAAACGTCACACTTTCAAACAATGACTTCCAACCCTAAGACATACCTTTATTAGTAGAAAAACTAACCAAAAAACTACATTTTTGGGGCTGTGAGTGGCTGAGGGAGATGCATTTAGTCTGAAAAGTCAAGACCCCCAAAAAGCACATCAGAGCCCGCTACAAAATCTACATACCTAATTTCAATTTCCTAACTCAATTAAGAGGAGAGTTATGCGAGGTACAAACTCAAAAAATTAGAAAAACCGATCAAAAACTACATTTTTGGGGCTGTGAGGAGGACGCAATCAAGCTAAAAAGTTAAGACCCCCAAAAGACACATCTGAGATCCCTGCAAAATCTACATACCAAATTTCAATTTCGTCGCTCAATTTAGAGGCGAGTTTTTGGGCGAAACAAACTCAAAAAATTAAAAAAAACTCATCCAAAAAACCACATTTCTGGGCTTTAAGGGGGTGCAATGGGGTTGAAAAGTCAAAACTCGCAAAAGGGTACATCCATGGCTCCTACCAAGTCTACATACCAAATTTCAACTTCTTATCGTTAGCTCAATTTGGAGGGGAGATACGGGAGCGTTCTTTGTTCAAAATCAAAAAGGGCAAACATTGATATCTCTTTTCCCAACTGACCCAGGAGGCTGATTTTTGTGTTTGTTATACAACTTTGTTTCCTTTATCGATTGACTAGAAAAGGAAAAATTTTTGTGATTTTAGCCCCTCAGTACCCCCTCTCCCAAAATTGGGCTCCACTGAATTTTGACCAAATGTCGTCCTCGCTCTTATATATCCTATCTGTTCACCATACTGAACCTATTGACCAGATTGAAGCAATTTTGGTCCGTATCGAGCACAGTAAATGATTTTAGTCTTCGAGGAAAAAGATATAATAAAAATAAATATCTGGCATGGTCAAAAATGGTAGTAATGCTCTTCTAGGAGCTCAAAATGGATTTTGTTGATATCCCTCCTACCCTCTCGTCCGTCGTAGGTCGCTGGACGTAAATAGCTTGATTTCCATCGATAATATGAACATAGAAAATTAAGCTGAAATTAAAAATAAAAATGAAAGGAATAAATATCTGACTTCTGGCATGGCCAAAAATGGCCTCAGTAGTCTTTTAGAATCCCAACGCGAATTTTGTTATTACTTCCTCCTCCATGGGCTATAAATCAATAGTCCGTAATAGCCTGGTTTTCATGGCCAATATGACATAGAAAATCAGGCTAAAAATTGATTTTAAAGAACCAAAATTTTTATCACTTTGTTTTACGGTTATTTCGCAACTACTGTAAATCATCATTTACAGATTTTTAAAAAAAGCAAAATTTATCTTTTCTCGGTGATCAATTTGACTCTCATTCAATTCTTGTAAGCATTTTCCAAACAAAAAAAGAAAAAAAATCATCTTTCCACGAACAAATAAAATTTACCATACCATATACGAATGAAGAAAACTCAAACAAAAACCTGATACAAAACACATCGTACGAACGCAACTTCAGCTCACCGCGCTTCAAAGGTCGTTGCAAAAGGGCAATAAAAAAAAGTTCAAATACCTACTATGTACTGTACATCCGTGTAAAAAAGACGAAGCGATGGTATATACGCTCTTGTATACACGTACGTGACAGCGAGCATTCAATGAGAATAGTTGGCAACCAGCCTAGCAATTTTTAATTGTAGTATTCTGGAAACGATGAATTATCTATAATGTTATTTCAACGTTTGAAAATGTGCAGTATTAAGCTCGTCTATCTGGCACCAATCCGAGCGTAATTCAAAATTTATAAAACGTGATTGGTAAATTTTTATAAACACTAGAATTTGAGGAGAAAAAAATTACACTCGATGAAGAAATAAAAAAGATACACGATTATCGAGTTAGTATAATATATCAACGTGTACGCGATGAGGTGCCCATCCTATCCTATCCTATCCTATACAATGTAAACATCATTCAAGACCTATTTTAAAACCTCAAATGGCATTGCGGTTAAAAATAACGACGTGAGTTCGTTTAGGTAACCGTTTAATGCGCAAATATATACCTATATGTATAAAGTAAGTTTACACATGTTTATGTTGATGAAATGGTTACCGAAATTGATGGTATTTTAGCGTAAAATTCTTGTATCGGTCGAATATACAGTACGTATCTCTAGCTACCTAACTACCTAGTACCTACCTAGTAGCTACCTACCTACCAACATATATCGAATTGTGAAAACTGGAAGCCAGGTGTGAGAGATGGTAGCGATCACTTCAAAGGTTCGAATTTACATTTTGATATACGTTAAGAGAAAAGTGTAATTTAATTTTGTAAATTTGTACGTAGACGTGCATAGCTACGTACATATACGAATTCCCGAAGAAATATTCAGTTACAACTATTTTAAGGGGTTGCAAAACATTGATACACCGCGAGTGCTTAGCAAATATTTATACCTTAGGTATTTTTTTTTTTTTTATTCCTACCCGATATATGATACTACTATTCGATGTTTGAACTGCCGAGTGTACTCATTTCTCTCTTTTTTTTTTAATCTAGCTAGGCAGACTGTAGGTATATGCCATACCATACCTCTATGAAAATGTTAAAGGTATAGATTTTCATTTAAAACTCAATTTGACTGTACTGGGTGATTCGCATTAACCTCGCCATCCTTATACCAGTGTTATGTCAACTCATGAGACTTACATGTGCGGTGGTTAGCATAGCCAAAAAATTGAAGGCGTTGAGATATGCTATTTTAAAAATTTCATTTTCACTCAAACCTGTCGCTCAATTTGAAAATTCCTAGAAACAAATCAATAATGATGAAAGTTTGCTGTTTGCCCTAAAATGTGATGTATATTCTCAAGTATGTGCGATATAAAAATCAAGAGTGGGGGTAAAGTAGTTCGCAAAAACTCAGACTAAAAATTTGTATTTTCTTTAGTTTTTTGTGAATAACTTTTAAAAAATCTGTAAGGAGCACCTCATTATAAAATTTTTAAATGGATGAGAGAGCATCTGTAACTCAGTGGGGTAGTAACCTCCAAGGTTGCATTTATATGAAGAAAAAAAATATCAATCGCAGAAAAAAAATATTCAGTCATTTTTGGATAAAAATAGGAAAAAAAATTCTAATGTTAAAGATGAACATGAGAGAACCAAAACGATTGTGTCACAAGGCAAAGAATATAAGTGAGCGACTGTGAAATACTTTTTGAGTTATCAACTCTAGCAAATTGGTAAAAAAAATTTTCAACTACTGTCAAATAATCTAAGGTTGATTTGAAATTTTATCCAGAGATATGTGATTTAGGTGGGGGATTAACAACACAGGAGATAGATGGGGTATACGTTGGAGTATGATATATAATTTTTTCAGAATTTTTTGACCATTACATGCGAAGTAGTTGACAAAAATATGAAATAATTTCCTACTACCTATCAACTGCTGGTAAATTTCCTTATCTATTTACAAAATTTCCACTTTTTGTAAATTTTGATCGGATTCAAAACTAAAAAGCTCGTTGTCTGAAAAAATTATTATAAGCTCTCCACAAAAAACTTTGAAATGAGTAGTAGTACACCTCCCTTATAGAATGATTTGAAAAGAAACCTTGAAGGTTGCTCCACGATGCAAAAAAGTATATAAATTTTAAATTGATCACACTTTTTTTTAAATCCATGATTTTTTCCATTTTTTTGAAATGCAATATATTTTCTTTTTCAGAAATGACTAAATATTTATTTTTTTTAATTGATATTTTTTTCTCCATACGAATGCAACTCTCGGAGTTACCACTCCTACCACAGAATTGAAATAGATTTTCCGTTCATTAAAAATTTTTTTAATGATATGCTCATAGAAGTTTACAAATTTTTAGTCATATTTTTCGCCTGATTTTCTATGTCTTATTGTCAGTGAAACTCAGCCTATTACAACCTATCAACCAATGACGGATGAGGGTGGAATATCTACGAAATCCGTTTTTGTGTCCTAGAATACCATTAAGACCATTTTTGGCCACCTCAGATATTTATTTTAATTATTATTATTTTTTTTTTTAGCCCCGAACACTAAAATCATGTACTCTGCTCAATACTGACCAAAACCGCTCCAATTCGGTCAATCGACTCAGTTTGTCGGTGGATGACATATATGAGTGGGCATGACCTCGGGCCAAAATTCAGTTATGCCTCAATTTGAGGGAGGGCTTGCTGAAAGGTCAAAACGTTAAAAATTGTTCGTTTTTGAGTCAAAAATCAACCTTCGAGGTCAATTAAGAGGAGAGGTATGAGGGGTTTCCCCTTTTTGAACTTGAAAAAGGTTGTTCCTCTCCGATCACCCCACCAAATTGAGCTAGGAAGCTTAAATTTGGTACGTACATTTAGTAGCAACCCTAGGCGTGTCTTTTTGAGGGTTCAACTTTTCATCCCTATTTCACCTCCTCACAGTTTTGATTATTTTTTCTTATTTTTTGAGTTTGTTTCTCGCATAACTCCTCTCTAAGTTGAGACTGGGAAGTTGATATTAGATATGTACAGTCAGTGGAGACCATAGATGTGCTTTTTCAGAGTTTCGACTTTTTTTTAGCCCCATTCAACCCTTCCTACCAATAATGCTGATTAGGAATTTTTTTCAATTCTCATGATTGTAACATGTGACGAAAATCAGGCTAACGCGTTACCTTTTTATTTTGTATTCAATTTGTCATACTTTATGAACCTCTTGATTTTTATACCGCACATACTCGATAGTATACACTATGTTTTAGAACAATTATAAAATTTTTATAATCATTTATTTTTTCTCTATGAATTTTCAAAGTGAGCACCAGGTTTGGGTGAAAATGAAATTTTGATAGCAGCATATCCCAGTCCCTTCAATTTTTAGAGTATGCGAACCATTATACATGTAAGTGTCATGAGTTGACCGATCACTGGTATAAGGATGGTAAGATTAATGCGGAACACCCGGTATGTACTTACCTACCTTTGTACATCGACAAAAAATAAATACCACGTGGTATGTATTAGAAAATGATTTCGTAAAATGTATTTACGTGTATAGCTAACATGAAATTCTCATCTGTAATTGGTACCAAGCTGCCTTGTGTACAGTTTACTCTGAGAAAAACTTTTTTTCTCTTTTTTTTTTTTAGCCATGTGTTGATGATGTACAAAGTAGAAAAGCTCAAAGTTGGAAAATTGCCTTACTTTCATTGAAAGTCTAACTTGCCGAGCTGTTTGCGAACAGAAATAACAACAAAAGCGTTAAACCATCTACGCTGTGAAAAGTTTTCATAATGTTGCAGCCAGAATAAAAACTTTACTCGCAGGCATTTTCTTTACACTGTTGAAAATTCCCCCAAACATACGATTGCTGTACAAAGAATACTACACTCACTACATCACTAGTGTATTGTAACTAAATAGATAGGCATGATATAGCGTTACCGTGTATACTTATACAGTTACTACTATAAGTATACTCACACACACACACACACACATATACGACAAATAAACTGTTAAAACGACGTGCCAAGTATGTAACACGTCATTGTAATTGTAGGAACAGTACACTTACACGTAGGCAGGTATATTTATACTCCGGCGACAACTTACGTATACAAATTACTCTAATAATATAATGTTTAATTAACAAAAAACATTCACCCCTTTTAGGCCTATACGCGCTATATGTATAGTTTAAGTTAATTTAATAAAACTGTATCAATTGTTCGGTGTGTTGTATCGTACATTATGGTATATGCTACCCTCAGCTCGTAATTTATCACCAACGACGAACGTTAACCCGTACGTCTAAAAATTACCGATATACATAGGTAGGTAGGTACCTGCGAAGCTGGATGGAGTATCTAATCTATACCTATCTCTACGTATACTGTTTATATAGATGGCTAGCTAGGTGGGTGTATTATGGAGTAGTAATATTGGCTTTTCATGGTTTTATAAGTTGATCAATCTGCGTTTTCTCTCTGATGGCTACATCGTGATAATAGTATTAGAGAGCTTCGCTCCTTTAACTTGTATATCTTTATTGATCTATTCGGTTCCTATGACTACTGTCATGTAACTAATATATATAGTTTCGGTTTTTGGTGTTCGATTTTCACATTCTGTAGTACATATTATTTTTTCGTTGCCTAAATCTCGCTGATGTATGATGTAACGTACATTTCTGCGTGGTTGTGGTCGCAAGGGTATGCTTTTGAGCACGTTTCTCTCGGCTCTCGATGTACAACACAGTATTTCATCGCGTTTTATTTATTGCTGTTCGCCGCTAAAGTGACTTGTATTTATTTGTAGTAGAATACTTCGAATTTTAATATTTTAAATTGTTAAGGCTGAGTGGTGAGTTTAATTAAAAGGGTATAGCCGGGCAAGGGATGATTTTGACCCCATCACCGATTTTTGATCCAATCCCCTCCCTTCAAATGGTGTACTTTGATGTAAAAAAATTCTGAAAAAAATGTTGACCCCCCCCCCCAACTTCTCTTTCGGAGTTATAGTCACTTTATTGCATTATTTTTAATAATTTTTAATTTCGACGGAGGTGAATGAAATTTTTTTGTTCTTTGACACAAAGTTAGCTCTCATAGAGGTGTATTTACGATAATTTTTTCATAAATTTTGGTGCACTCTTTCTCGTGGTTTTGGCCATTCGAAATTTCCAACTGGAAAAAAACCTTTGGTAATCGAAGTTTGACCAAATTTTAAAAATATCCCAAAAACATGTTTTTTTAACGAAGATGTATCTTCATTTTTGGCGAACTCGGTTGTGCAAGGGTCAAAAATTTCAAAAAACCGATGAAAATTAAAAAAGGAAGCCTGAGCTTACAGACTAACTAAATAAAATATGTACAAATAGAAACGAAAACCGGATTTTGAAAACTACAAAGTAAGAATAGAAAAACAAAAATAACATAAATTTAGCAGGTAATAATATTAATAATATATAATATAATATAATATCAAAATAAGATGCTAGTTTAAGACACTTTCACTTTTTGTACAGAACACGTGGTGAAACTCTGATGTACCTGATGGTGATGAATTTAGGATTTATTGAGGTATAGCAAATCTTCTGACCACCTGTTGAGTACAATCAGTTCTATCAAATGAATTTTAACGGCATTAATTTTGGGTCTATTGTTATTTTTGAGTTTTTTCATGTGTAGATAGAGAAATGAAGTACAATAATATAAATATTGAGAAATTCGTTTGAATTTGCATTTTACAGCTCAAGAGCAAAGTCGAACTTTTACCCATTTTTCTACAATTTCTTGTGATTTTTGGTCAATTTTCTACAAATTTTTGCCTGTTCAGGTAATTTTAAAATCAATTTACAACGATTAACAATCTTTTTCATTTTTTCGGTCGATTTTCAGACATTATTGTCAACTTTTTAGCCAACTTTCGATGATTTTCAACAACATTTTTTATGATTTAGGTCAATTTTCTCCATTTTTTAAAACATTTTTTCATGATTTTCGCTCCGTTTTCTTCACTTTTTTACCATTTTAATTAATTTTTTATCCAATTTCTAATAATTTTCAATGATTTTTCTCATATTTTAGCACACTTTTTATAAGTTTTTTTACGATTTATAATAAATTTTTTGCACGATTTACTGATTTTTTTGTTTTCAAATTTTTATCGAATTTTTGATCATTTTCAACAGTTTTTTTTTTAATTTAGGTCATTTTTCAACACTATTTCGTGATTTTTGGTTCATTTTCTGCAGCTTTTACCAATTTTTTATCATTTTTTTTGAATTTTCCTTCCATTTTTCATTGATTTTCAACGATTATTTTTATTCTTATCTATTTCCTGTGCAACTTCAAAGGTGGTTACGAGCTTCATTTGCGATTCTGACAGCATTTCTGTGGTGAGATGAGCTGTTGAGGAGATAATGTGAGGCTGAAATGTCTTAGCCAAATACTTAGCAAACAGCTCAACTTTTTCTTCATCGCAATGAATCCCCTTTTGCTTTTTTTTGTCATAAAAAAATTGAAAAATCAGTGAAAAAAGTGAAAAATAACTTGATTTTGAGACTTTATGTAAAACATTAGCGAAGATGATATTTATCGGTGTATTTTGACCTGCTAAACACGAATCCGGCGTTTTTTTTCCACGAATAGGGCCCGTACAATTAAATACACGAAAAATCGCGCAATTATATCTCTGTTCAAATCTTCTAAAACGGTTATTTTCGAATATTTCTTCATCAATTGGTTCTAATATAAGTGTACCTTTTTTTTTCTGATTCATGAAATGATTTTTCACATTTGTATGTGTAAGATTTCGATATAGAAAAATAATCAACAAAATAATTTAGCTGGTCTTATTTTTATGTACGAGTATATAGCTATAATTATATGCCAAATAAATGTTGTCGAGGCAAGGGTTTTGTCGTTTTCTATATTGATTTTATTTTATGAATAAGAAGACGGCTGCTGGAAAATGTTGGAATCAAATTTGCATATAATTTGAAACCCTATACTCCATTAGGGAAATTTTCACTTTTGTGAAATTTAATAATTTCTTCTGACAACAACTTAATGGTATTAAGGATATCATTTGAATTTATATTCTCTCTTTTGTTTTTCAATGATTTTGTTGCGAAACTATTTTCATTATTTTCTCATCATTGATATTGTTATTAGGCACTCTATAAAACAATTTACCAACGTTGGAGAAATATTTATCGACGAGATTTAATATGTAAATTTTTTAGTCGTAATTTTCTCGAAATTCACATCGAGTAGAATTGTCTTGTCATGAAAAAAATCATAGGTTGCGTGAAATGAATTCCTACACGTGCTGGTTCGGTGAAGAATTGAAGATTCATTTTTAACAAACAAATTTTCATTGACGATTTGTGAGAAGGAAGAGGAGGGAGGAAAGGCAAGAGGATATCCCGATTTAATTTAATAGTAGTCTACAACCTCGATATAGCGTGTTGAAATTCACTAAAATCTCGATTTTCGAAAGGGCACCAACGGTTAAGATAGGTTGTTTGACGCTGTCCTCAGATTTGTAAAATTATCATGGAACATTGTTGGGTGCCCTCCACAAAAAATTTCGAGCTCAAGAACTATCCCACTCCTCTGCATAATTATAGTGAAAAAACGGATATTGCTAGAAAATTGAAACTAACCATGTGTAAAGGTAAGAGGGGGCTATATACCAGAATTTTTAAAACATTTTTCAGCAAATCAGTGGTGAGAAAAGAACAATAGAGAATATTCTAAACCTTTATCACGCAAAAACGAAAAAAAGTACATTGAATTACTTTTTTTTATGGAACATGCGTCTCAGTGAGTACTTACTCCCACAACACTAATATTTTCATTTTGAGTGGTGAGTTAGGTCAAAAATTACGAAAAAAAAAAACCTGAAAAATGAGTATATTTTGAAAATTTTTTCATCAAAATTAACTTAAAATTGAACGAAATCATATATGAAAAAATTACAGCACAAAACCGCCATATCGCAATTTTTGATTATGTGTGCTCGTTTATAGGTGTTTGGGGAATTTTTGAAAACATGAAAAACTAAAATAACACATTCTAGAAAGGTTCTCGTAGTTACCCTACAAAATACTTGAATAAAAAAACTAACCTCAAATTCGTGCTCGGCGAGTTAAATCACCCCAATCTAGTTACTAAATTCGATAATGTTACCTAAATTTTCAATTTTTTTTACGATTTTTTTTCCAAGTCTCAACCTGTTGACATTCAGGAATGGGAGAAAAAATTTCGAAAACTCAAAATTCACGTAAAATTATCTTATAAAATTTCTGGATAAGCGTAATTTAACTAATTAGCCTGATTTTCTATGTCATATTGTCAATGAAAACCAGGCTATTACAGTCTGTCGACCGACGGCGGATGAGGGGAGGGGGGTAGGATATCAGCAAAATCCGTTTTGGAATCCTAGAAAACCATTAAGATAATTTTTAACCACGTCAGATTTTAATTTTTATTTATTTATTTATTTTTGATTCTCGAATATTGAAATTATTTACTCCGTTTGATGCATACAAAAATCGCTCCAATTCAGTGAATCGGCTCAGTTTGGCGACGGATTAGATATATATGACTGGGGATGAACTTGGGTCAAAATTCAGTTATACTCCAATGTGGGGGAGTGGATGCTGAGGGGTCAAAAACGCAAAAATTACCCCTTATCAAGCCAATTGATAGAGAATCAAAAATTGTATAACATATTCAAAAATCAACCTCCTAAGTCAATTAGGAGGGGAGATATGGGGGTTTTCTCCCTTTTTGACCTTGAAAAAGTCCCCACCAAAATGAGATAGGAAATTGAAATTTGATATGTACATTCAGTAGGAGCCCTAAATGTGCCTTTTGGAGGGTCTCAAATTTTCAATTTCATTGCACCCTCTCATAGTCCCCGAAATGTAATTTTTTGGTCAGGTTTTCTCATTTTTCTCTCATTTTTCTCATTTTTTGAGTGTGTTCCTTGCATAAGTCCCCTTCAAATTTGGCTAGGTACTTGAAATTAGGTACATACATTCAGTAGAGATCCCAGATGTGTCTTTTGGGGAGTCTCGAATTTTCAGCCCCATTTCACGCTCTCGTAGTCTTGAATTTGTGGGGTTTTGGTCGTTTTTTCTCGTTTTTTGAGTTTGTTCCTCATCAAAAGTTGTATAGCATATCCAAAAATCAACCTAGTCAATTAGGAAGGGAGATATGGAGGGTTTCCACCCTTTTTGACTTTAAAAAAGGGCTGTGTACCCTTCCCCTCTCCACTATCACCCCACTAAATTGAGCTAGGAAGTTGAAATATGGTATGTACTCCTAGTTGGACCCTAGATGTGCCTTTTGGAGGTTTCGGTTTTTTAGCTCTATTGCACCCCTTCAGAGCCCCAAAAAAGTGGTTTTTTGATAGGTTTTTCAAGTTTGTTCTTCTTAAAACTTTCTTCCAAATTGAGCTAGGAACTTTAAATCAAGTAGGTACATTTAGTGGTGGTTCTAGATGTGTCTTTTGGTAGTCTCACTTTTTCAGCCCCATTTTACCCCTTCGCAGCCCCTAAAATATATGTTTTTTTTAGCTGTTTTTTCTTATTTTTTTTGAGTTTATTCTTCGCATAACTTTCCTCCGAATTGAACTGGGAAGTTGAAATTAGGTATGTTCATTTAGTAGGGCCTCTAGATGTTTCTTTTGGGGGTCCTGATTTTTTAGCCCCCAGTGAACCTTCCTACCCTCAATGCTGATTAGGAAAAAAGCATCCCTTCACGATGTTTTTTTTCAATTATTATAATTGTTATGTCACGAAAATCAGGCTGAAAATCCATATACTTTTTTTTTTGTATTTGAGTACTTCATTAAGTAATTACGAGCACCTTCTTCGTATGTGTTATTTCAGTTTTTCATGTTTTCAAAAATCGCGCGAACACCTATAAATGAACATACATAATCAAAAATTGTAATATGGAGGTTTCTGGTGTGCTCTTTTCATTCATAATGGTTTCGTTCAATTTTAAACCAATTTTTATGAAAAAAATTTCAAAATATTCTCATTTTTCAGGGGCTTTTGCAATTTTTTACATGAACCAGCACTCAAAATGCAGAAATAAGTATTTTGAGAGTACGCACTCAGCTACTTACTGAGGCACATATTTTAGAAAAAAAATTTAGTGTACCTTTTTTGGTTCTTGCATAATAAACGTTGAGAATTTGCTTTTGTTCATTTCTCCCCACCTATTAGTTGAAAAATTTTGAAAAAATTCTGTTATTATATCCCCCTCCTGCCCCTACACATTACGGTTGGTTTCAATTTTCTAGCATAAATACACTTTTAAATGTGCGTTTTTTCATTACAGCTGTGAAGGGAAGTAGGGGTGGGGGTTGGTTCTTGCGTTCAAAAAATTTTTCGGGAGGATCCCAACAATATTCCATGATAATTTTCGAAACCTGGAGACAGGGCCGAATTACTTATCTTAACCATAGGTATACCCTTTCTCTCGATACTAAAACGGTAGAAAAAAATCCTTTTATTATGCGTATGTTTTATTAAGTATTTTAAAATTTCCATTCTTTTCACGTAAATAGTCATATTTTTGAATTTTTAACCTTCCTTTCCCTCTCATCATTTCCTTTCCATCGGTTGAAGATCTACTTACGAAGGTTTTTTTTGACGTGCTCTTTTCCTTGTGTCGAATTTTCGTTTAAATTGGAGTTGCCAAGTTCGAGTCATTCCCTAGTTATACGTTGCACAAATTTTCAAAATCCAAATCACGTACTTTTCTCCTTACCCTAAATTATTTAGCCTTAAAATAGACTTTACACATGTCCTTTCCTGTTCAGCGGCAACCTACATGTTCCCAAGAACATCGGTCTATAAACAAAGGGGGAAAAAAAGTTCACTTTTCAGCATATACTTACAAAATAAGTGGCGTTGAAAGCAGAAAGGTATACTATTACGCGGCGGAGCTTTTTCATTAAATGAAAAAGATAAAGGGAGCAATCTAACCTCATCATATTGTGAAAATCTCGAAACTTCAAATACACTCGAACATATTCGTGGCTCATTTTATAAAACGCTTGTGCGCTGCACAAATATATACAAATTTTCAAGCGTCACGAAGAATGGTATTATGATTCAGGCCAGCGTATACAATAAGTATACATTGTAGGTATAGTATACCTATGTATGCACATATATGTATATAGGAAAGGTTATGCCTTTGGTATAACGGTATGAAAAAGCATGGTGAATATCTTTTTGTTTTTGCAACGACACAAATTGAATTTTGAATGGCGTGCTCGCGTAAATCAAGTCGAGGTTTATATTCATTTTGAAAATCAATGGCCTCGAAAAGCATCTTCTCTTTGTTAAGGCAATAGCGTTTGAATATTTATCATTTAATTTTATACACAGTGACGAACAAAAGAACTTATTAATGCACTTTTACACCAGCGAAATTATTCAGCTAAATGAACTTTGGCTTGAAAAACATTCCGATGAATGGGACAGTACACGGTGGAAAACTTTGCTGCGGGTCGGTATATATCTATCTGTGTGTGTATTGTTGTTTAACGAACGAGAACGCCGGCAACGACAATACGGAAATTAGGTTTTTTGGTATTTTATGTTAGATGTCGTATGTATCTAATGCACACGTCGTATAGTATACCTGTTTACATCTTGAAGATTTGGTTTGCTTTACTATTTACGATGGGAGTCAGAATAGTTTGCAAAATGAACTCAAAATAATATGTTAAAAATTTCAGCTTTTCAACTGAATCTTTTCAACTTACAAAACTGATTCGAAGGGCATAGATTTTCAAAAAATTAAAAAAATTAGTTTTCTTGAAATTTTTTTCCAAAAATTGAATTATTTCACACCAAACATTATCATTGTTGCCAAAGGCAATACAGGGTGTTTCGGGAGTGGACGATAATATTAAGGGAGTGGTACACCACACCTTGTACATGTGCGTTATGATGGTTGCCTACCTATCTGGAGAATAATTACTGCTGTATGGAAAATTTAATTTTTCATTTTAGGTAGTAAATTTTGCAACGAGGTTCTCTAGAATTT
>FIZR01012215.1:0-15902 GCA_900060175.1 Ferrisia virgata
AATACATGATTCCCGACCATTTTCATAATTTGAGAGGTGAGAAGTGACTTTCACTTTTATTTTTACTTTTTTTAGATGAATTTTTCAAAATACTATAATTACTTGCTGTACCATCCTAGACCAGTATTGGGTCAATGTCAGATGTCCTAGCAGTATTTTCTACGTGTGGATTGTAGACATGACCATGTCAAACCATTTATTTTCATTGAAAAGCCCGAATTTTTAGTATATGGATTACTGAATTGAAAATAAGACACAATGCTGTAGTACACTACTTCATATTTCTGTGTTACAGAATGTTTTGCATCGTGTAATATAATATTTCTTTTCCCCTACTGGGAATTTTAAAAAGTCTTCTTAAATAGTCTACCAATTTGCCACTTTATTTCCAGGGGCTAGGTATGCTACCTGAAAAACTGATTTACTTTGCTGGCCAACTTACTATCCATCACTAGCATAATTTGTTAGCAGGTCATGTTTGTCTTGGGTACAAGGGGGTTAAGAGAACTTTCGTCGTTAATATTTGTTAAAATTTCTAGTCTTGGTGCTTCGCTTCACTCAAGCTGTGCTATTTCAACTGAAAAAGCTACAGTCACCAGAACAGGCTGAGTAGCTAGGGGAACCCAGGAGTCCGCGATGTTGTTACGAGGTCTTGAATGATCTCAGCATTACAGCGATTCTATACAGCACATCAGTCTGTCTCTTGTCATTAATTTCACATCGCTTAAGATTTATCAAAAATATCGATTCGACGGAAAGTAGATTGAACTTTTTATTTTTTATAAATGCAACAAATACGCAATGTTATATTGAATCGTAACAAAATAAAATCATCTCCGTTTTTTGCATTCTCCAGTGTGAGACATTTTGTAATCTGTGATAGAAAAAGTGATAAAAATTTGAGCACATTACAATATAGCGAGTAAAAGAATGAAAAGAATTTAGCGAGAATCTAAAAGTTAAAACATAATCAATAATATGCGCAGAGTTGGGACGAGATACGACCGTTTCTTAATTTTTTTGATGTTCAGTTAGTGAAGAGTAAACATAGATCAGGTATATTAATAAATAGAAAATATGTTCCCTGTAACCTATTGCTAATTTTAGCTTTAATGTTATTGATATTTAAACAGGGAAGCGATATACTTATTTGTATACTTACGGAAATTACACGGTTGAAAACAGGCTGTGTAAGAAGGGTTCAAATATGTGTAACCATCACTGCCACAAACTGGATTAATTTCTGATGTCTTCGCGCAGACCTGAAAGCATTCGCTTTCTGCAACTTTTGGGTTTTCCGGGTAGATTGGTTGAGCGAAACAACGCGATGTTGCCAGCAAGACTAAAAATGCTGCAGTTGTTCAAAATTGACATAATGTATTCAAAATTCATATGACTTGTTCCATACAGTAATATTTTCAGGGTAGGTCGGAGGAGGAGGAAGGCAAATGGTGAATTTGCTCCAGGTCTGCATTTTTTCAAAAAATGATCGGGTAGACTTGTAATATTGAAATCATCAAAATTCAAATTGATATTCTTGTTCAAAGCCTTAAAGGTTCAAACTAACATGCATTATAATATTGGTCTAACTTTATGTATAATCCTTCGATTAGCAGACTGGATCTTGAAAATTTTCATCTGGCTCGTACGCAAGGAGCGATCGGACGGCCAAACCTCGTTCTCAAAGGCCAAAAAATTGAATTTTCTTAGAAAATTTCATTATCAACGATGAAAAAATTGTTAAATTGCTTAATTACCTTCAAGAATGCAGTATTTGATGATTGAATTTTTTTCCCCAAAATTTTCACCTTCGTTACGCTCAGTTACAGCCCTTGGGTGTCTGAATTCGATTTTTCTAATGGACTATTTAGGTACTAGTAGAACATATTTTTGAGATTTTTACCACGAAACCGGGGGGGGCAATAAAAAATGTACTTTTGAAATGAAGGGGGGGTGGGCTAAAATTTATTCTTTTCACCGTGAATTTTCAATCAATTTTTCTCAAAGTTGGTATGAATATAAAGGTATGAAGGGGGGTAGAATTTTCAGACTAAATGTGACCTTCAAATTGACTTTGAAAACTTTGGGGAGGGGTTTGTAAGACCCCCTTTCTGGACTGAAAACTCGAAAAAAATTTCTCGAGTCAAGGAATATTTTACACCTCTCATATTTTTTTCAAATTTTTTGAAGTGGTGGTCCCCTCTACAGTCCTCAAAAGTAGGAATTATTCAATTCATAAAGCTTATATGGGGGTTAAGCGCAGTGAATTTGCCCCGGTGAAATTTTGGCACGATATTTTAGCAATAGATGCATACTATTGGGGCACATACCTGACCAAGATTTTGGATCCCCAATCCCACCAGTTTTCCGGCTTTCTTTTGGCAACATTCGTGAAAGAAGGCCACTACTTGGCAAGCTAATAACCTTCCCTCCTCCAGTAAAATCCTCACCCAGGCCCCGGGGTTACTGTAGGACACCAGGGACTCTTCGGAGTCCCTAAAACAGTGAACGATGTGAATGTGTGTGTGTGTGTGTATAAGTAAATGATTGTTTGAGTTAATCCTAGCAGTTAGCCTTGAGCGGTGGCTAACAATAACTTGGAAATTGGTAGCACTTCACCAATGGGATAAAATAAACCAACTGGGGACCTGATTCGAGGGCACAGACTCGACTCAGGGTAGTGTGGGCCATTCTCTCCCCTTACTCCTCTTTCAGACCACCACCCATAGCCATCCTAAAATTTACTCTATATATCAGATAACCCCCCCCCCAATGTTTGTAACATACCTAAATTTACCTAAAATTAACATTCTAAACTAATTTCAAGCTCGTAAAAATATTAGTCAAAATAAGTATGGTTTCTGTATAAAAATTAAAAAACCCCACCAGTTTCAGTGAAACCTTTTTTTTTTTTTTTAACACTTATGATACTTTTTTGAAAACACAAATTGATCGGTTTGCGCAATTTTTTGGTACGTTGTAGATCCGTACAAATGTCTTCCTTGAAAAAATCAACACCCCCCCCTTCCTCCTCCATAAAATACCCCCAAAATGACCTTTTGAAATTTTATTGATTTTTCAAAATAAAGATACTGATTTAGTAGGATATTGAAATAATGCTTTTTGAATGCGCACTCGATCCCTTTATCACATTTCCAAACAGCGTGACCAGTTGAAAATGATGAAACGATTCCCACCTAGGATTTTCAAACTATATAGTTCAAGAGAATGCAGTGGTAACCCCCCCCCCCCCCAACCTATTTCTCCACGGACCCTGCATACAGAGTAGGATAGTTCGGCATTGTGTTTAATGAATATAACTTACGTCTCCAGAATATTAAAGGCGATAGGAAGAGCTAGTAGAAGAGTAGGAGGGTAAATTTTTTAGCCGTGACTTTTCAACCCTCGCCAACTAACCTGCACTAAATAGATTGAAAATCTCAACGGATACTCGATTCGCCATTCTTAACTAATCGTGCTGTTTGAAAGATAGTGCAGTTTTTTGAATTTCGGATCCTAAAAATTTTAGGGATTTGTAATCGGCCTAAAATTTCAATACTTTTTGATACATCGCTCACAGTTTTACAAGAAAGTCACATTGCACTGCTAGATACCTTAGCACCGTGCGATGAATATCGAAGAGAAATATATTAAAACCATCTTCGATATCACCTGAAGGTGGGCTGAATTTTCCTTTTTCCAGAATTTGTGAACGTGGAGTCGGTCACAATAGTTGCGACATCAGCTCAAAATGATGCGGTAAAAATTTCAGTCCTTCAATTCAATTTTTTCAACTTGCAAAACTAATTCAAAGTTCAACACTTTTTAGAAAGTCGAAAGTATTTTCTAGCGTTTGTTCCCAATTTTTTTGAGAAATACTTTCTAAGGTAGACGTATGACATTAATTTCAGACGATTTCGAGAAATATTTCAATTTTACCCCCTCCCCCCCTACTGTACAACGTTTTACAGAAGTGTTTTATGAATTTTTTTTTCGTCTTCAACAAAGTTGTTACATTGATATAACTCCCAGCGTTCATCAAGTTCAGTATAAATGGTTTAAAAAGGAGAAAAAAAATGAAAAATTGCTTTTGAGGCTCTAAAATGTAGGAATTGTATCCGTTTGATAAACTTTCTTTTGAAAAAGCAATTTTTTAGGTTTTTAAAAATTCATTTAAATATATCCGAAAAAAGGAGTTATGACGAAAATTTGCTGTCAATGATCATAGTACGTAAAATTACGTATAAAAAAATTCAAACCCTTTTTTTTGACGTATTGAAAATTTTAAAATTGATTCAGTTTTGCCTGTTGCAAAAGCTGCGTTAGAAAGTTGAAATTTTTACCACATCGTTTTGAGGTCGTTTTTCAACTATTATATCCCCCGTTGTTTGCAAATTTCTACCATAAAAACTAAATTCGGCTCATCCTTGTACCTACCACTTTTCATATCGCAAAACATTTTAATTTGCCAAAAAAATAAATGATAAATAATGAACAAGCGATTCACACACAACAAACGCGCAGTTTATAATTAATCCAACTTAAATCTGAATGATGATTATTCGAAGCTTGATCGTAAATAAATATTAGTTCGAGCTTGATTTTATGTGTAGGTGGATTAAATTTACCAGAGCTATTCGTCTTTTTATTTCAATTTTTAATTAAATTTTGGCAAAAATTAATCCGAATAATTTACCTGTACCTAATAAAAATTTTAATTAAAAACTAATCAGCTATTGCGAAGTATTGACCTTGAAAATTTTTGTTGAAAAGTGATTTTTTTTCATTTTCAAAAATGAAACGAAGTGCTACGTGATATTTTTCGAAGTTGTTTATCTTGTATTTGAGTGATAAGTTGCCTATGTTAACATCGAAGGCACTTGGCGCCGGTTTTAATTTTAGAAAGTAGCTATAATTTTTTATTTTCTCATTACTATCTCGACGGTATTCTGTTTCAAGGACTCGCGATAACCTTTACGACGATGAAAGATAATGATATGGTTTTTTGCTTTGTTTATTCGAGCAATCACGTAGTAAAAATATAAGTTACCTATAGATATTGACATATCGAATGATTTCGAACGATGATCAGTTGTATGAGAAAATAATATAATATTTGTTTTGGTACAAACTACTTACCTGGATTTAAATCCCCGACACTATTGTTTTTCATAAATTTTTCTTCTTTAAAATAAGACTGCAATTTAAATACTATTGAAAAATTAACCGATAACTGAATTTGTAAAATCGATGCGATATTATCACCCGAAATGAGATAGCAGTAATCGGAGTAACTGGATTAGTTGGATACGAATTTGAGGTCAACTTTTATGTCAGAAAATTTGTTCACTTTAAACTGTAAAATTACACCTTTACGAGTCAGAAGAATCAAATCGATTGTTGAGCCACCGAAGCAAAGTAAACCAATTGAGAAAATGATCTTACAATTATCAAGAACTGCGTAGAGAATATTGTTAATTTACCTTTACAGCCAACGTAGAAATTTTGTAATTGTCAACATATGACTTGCGGAGCTGATAATTTTGAATTTTGGCTAACTCATTTTCATGGGTTTGATTTACTACAACGAGTTGTATATTGGACCTTTATTTTTTCAGAATTTTACTTGGTAAACATGAAACTGCACCGTGATACGTATGTTTCTAATATCTAAATTTATAGATTTGGAGCGTGTAATTGAAATTCATTGTAATGGAATGCTGATTAAAATTAATCGATATAGATAGTTCATGAAATACGAAATTCTCGATTGTAAAGTATTTTATTTATAAGGTTTTAAAAATAGCCTATTCATTTATGTAATTGTTATACTAAATACTACGTTTTACGAACTACGTATAGAATAATTAAGATAACCGAAATAAATGGTAAAGATATAATTAGACGTTACGTACGCCCTCGTTGAAGTCGAGTAAATTACGTTTTCACGCTATTAAAATAATGTATTACTCGGCTCATTATCCTAAATATCCAACCGCACGATTAGAACTATTTCTCTCAATACTTGGTTTGTGTTTTGCACTTTCCATCGTAAGCTTTTGTGATTTCTGTGTGAAACAAAGAAGAAAAAAAAAACTCGAATTACAATAACGTCATAAACCCTGCTCACTTACGACCAATGCTCAGCTATGAGTAAAGTGAACAGTTTGAACTTGAAAGTGAAACCATAAAATTGAACAAAATCTGGTTAGGCTGAAATGCACCGCATTGCCAGTTTTGATTATTGATTAAATTAGATTGACATCTTGTCGGCTACATAGACATACCTAAACCACAATCTTGAAAACACGTAAGGAAACCAAGATTAGGGTAACTGAAACCGTCGCTGCCACAAAAAGGATTGAAATCCCATGTCACCCAGCAGCTTCTTACGCAGGGATTTTCATAAACTGGATTTCTGACCTTTATCGTTCTCGAAGTGACGAAGCTACAAAGCAGCACTACGATTATCGATGTCAAAGCTATAAATAAAATGCGATAATTAACAAATGGTCGTATCAAAATGTACCAAATTCTGATAAAAATAAGACAATGTAACTCACTGTAAATTTTCACGTTGCAAAACATCTTCGCTATATTATCCTAGGTATAAACCTATACGTTCTTCCACTGCAGATACTTTTTTCAAAATACTAAACGTAGTAAAGAAAAACTATTTAACGTACTTGTGCAACGAACACTACTAAATTCAACCAAATTGAATGAGCTTTTCTAAAAGATTCACCTACAGAGATCGTATTGTACTAATACAATAATATTGGTGTTTTTTTTTTTTTTTTTTTTTATAATATTGGTTTTTTTTTTTTTTTTTTTTTGTATGTAATTAGCTTAATTATTGAAGAAAAAAAAGTCCATTGTTTATCAATAAAAAATATGCCTACTTTTTAAAAATTGTTCGTATTATTTCCGATTGATAAACAATATCTTTATTCACTCATCTAACGGCGCTTGTCGTTCATTAGGCGTAGAGATTATGATGAAATATGTACTCGGATAGGTAAGAGAAAAAAAAAATCATCAAAATTTCGATAACGGATGGTAAATCGAGCGAATAAATTATTCACGTGTGATTACATAATTGAATTCTTGTTAATTTTTTTTCTTTTTGAAACTCATGACGTAAATGGTTGATTTATCAGAAACATTTGTATGTATTTTTATGAGATTATCTCTTGATAGAAAGTGAGCAAAGAAAAAAAAAAGAAATATTTTTATGACTCTGTTTTACCTTAAATTTGTATTTGTATATGCCTAAGATCGATACCTGAATTTTGAATGAACGAATGATTGATTGAATGAATGAATGAATGAATGACTTCAAAACAAACTTCTTAGATTTATAAACAAATATGAAACTTGTCTAATCTCATTTCTTTCGAAATTCGATGTATTTTAGGAAGGTGGGTATCCATTAAGTTCTCGTATTTTCAAATGATTAACATAATTAACCTGATATTATGAAATGAAGGATGTTAAATTGTTTGAAGTTGAAATAAGAGGTGAAATTATCGACTTGATATACATATATATGTATTTTTTTTTTCGAAGGAGTCTTAACTTGGTTTAGTTTTTAGATTGATACTCGTATGAAGCATTGATAGGAAATACATGTAGCTTGAATTTTGTACTATTAATTGAAGTGTGTATTGTTTAACGTACTCGTAGAATTTTTTGAAAGGTCAGTTCATCTCATCAACACACGATGCTTACTTCATTTACCCCCCTTCCCCGTATGAGAACGGGTTGTAGAATTTTCTCATGGTATTCTCTGCCTGTCGTAAGAGGCGACTAAAAGAGAGCTACAAGAACCTCATTCCTTATTCTTGGTCAATTGGAGACAGTAGAACCCGAGAGGTAAACTAACTGGTATTTACAGTTGAAGTGACAGTTGAAGATGAGCCAAACATTCTACTTGATAAAGTAAGGAAGCTGGTGAATGCGATGAAGAAACCCAATGCACGTGGTTGCGATGGTATTGAAGCTGAATTGTGACAGGCTCTTGGTGAAAATGGAATCAAAGCAGTATGGCAACTGTGCAGTGTGATATGGCAGAGTTGTAAATAGCCTACTGAATGGTGTGTAAGTTGGTGCTGATTCCCTTGCATAAAAAAGGAGATACAAGATTATGCTCTAATTATCGAACAATCGCTCATAATTCCAGAAGGCAGAATCGTGTTATGAATCCTAAACAATAAAATCCAGGAGTATCTACCCAGGCAAATTCCACTGCACAAGCCGGGTTCATGCTAGGAAGAGGCACAAGGGAACAGATAATGAACGTTTGGCAAATCATCAAAATGTGCAGGGAGTTCAACATACCTGTAGTGATGTGTATCATAAGTTATGCCAAAGCCTTTGACTGTGTGAATTGGCAGAAGCTCTTCAAAGTTTTAAGTGAGATTTAAGTCCCTGCTGATATAGTAGATCTAGTGGAGTCCTATATTAATTCTATTCTATGGTGGCGAGAGTTGATGGTGAAGAATCTGAGGTTATGCATATTGTTCTGGCAGTTATTTGGCATCTATGGTGAGCACATACTTCGCGAGGTTCTAGAACATTGGAATGGTGGTATTTCCATTGTAGGAAGAAGAATCTTTATTCTGCAATATGCAGACGATACCACCTTAATTGCTTCGGATAAAGAGGAAATGATGGAGCTCGTCAACCTGGTGAAAATAGCCAACGAACTCAGAAACAAAGGTCGTGGTGGTGTATTGGGTCAAGTGTTTTACAGTTTCTACAGCGTTGAGCGAATGTGAAAAGGTGAACACTTTCGTATATTTAGGCTCCCTGTGTTTGAACCTCCACACATGAGGTTCATTCCAGGTTTTTGGGAAAATTAGCGTAAAACCTGTGTTTAGATGGGTCAAAAACATATAGTTTGATATCTGGATCATCAATTTGAAAATTTTTGAGTTTTTCCCCCTCCCCTCGTAGCTTCTGGGTTTAGAGTCAAAATAACTACCTGGAAAACCCCCTTACTCCCAATTTCAGAATTTTGGCCACCTAGAATTTCTCAGGGACCACTGTGTGGCAATTCCAAAGAAATACTTCTTGACATCAAAAGATGTTTAATAGCACATTCTGTAAAAAAAATTGTCAACAGTGTGACGTCATCATTGGACTGACATCAGTGGACATATTTTGATTACCTGGAATGGCATCAGTGGACTTATTTTATGAAGGGTTGATTTTTTGATTTCAAGTTGAAACATTGAGGAAAATTAAGAGATGTATGAAGTTCACCCCTCAATAGTGGACCTTGACCCTGAATTGTTAACCTTCTCCTCGGTTGATTTTATGATTTCAAGTTGTAATGTTGAGGAAAATGAAAGATGTTTAATAGCGCATTCCACAGATGACCCATCATCAGTTTACCCATCAGTAGTAGACTTTGACCCTGGTTAATTTTATGATTTCAAGTTGAAAAGTTGAAGAGGTGCGATGAAAATTATTTTTTGAGAAACTGAGAAGATAAATAGTTAAATTTATTCCGACATTCTTCAGTATTTTTTTTTTTTTTTGCTATTATAGTTATTTTCCTTGTTGGTCTCTTATATACAGATATCTGCGCTCCAAACAGAGCTAGAGAGTTGAAATTTGGTATAAAGAAGTAAATTCAACGGAGTCCTAGGTGTGTCTTTTCAGAATTCCAGCCATTTATTCCAATATCTATCTCTAATCGTATCACTGAGCGGCCTTTCTGGTGTGATTTTCCATGTCATATTGCCAATAAAAACCAGACTGTTACGGGCTATCGACCTACAGGAGTTAGAGCGGGGGAAGGGGTATCAACGAAATCCTTTTTGAGGTCCTAGTAAACCATTGAGGCCATTTTTGGTCATGTTAGATATTTACTCCTTTTCAATTTTTATTATTTTCCTCCTCAAATCCAAAAATCATTTACTCAGCTCGATACCCAATGAAATCGGCCAAATCTAGGCAGTAGGCTTGGATTGGCAGCGGATTAAAATTCAGTTGGGCCCAAATTTTGGGGAGCCGGTGCTGAGGAGAGGCTAAAATGGAAAAAATATGATTGTTTTTAAATCAATCGATGGATAATCAATCCCCAAAGTGGGCTTAGAGGTTTAAATTTGGTATGTAGATTTGTGTCTTTTGGGGGTTTCAACTTTTCAATCCCATTGTACTCTTCGTAGCCCTGAAAAAATGAGTTTTTAGTAAGTTTTTCTTATTTTTTTTATTTTTCCCACGCATATCTCCACTCCAAATTGAGCTAGAGGGTTTAAACTTGGTATACAGATTTAGAATCGGTCTCAGATGTGCCTTTTGGAGGTTTCACCTATTCACTCCAATATCTATTTGTATGCCTAGTACAGTTCCAAGCAAGAACATCTCAAAACCCTTTTTTTTTTACTCCATGAATGCACAATTCGAACGTTTTTTAATTTTTGAAAATGAGATGCAAAAACTATCCTATTGCGATACTTTTTTTTTTAAATTATACTTACTTTGAAGCAAAAAAAAAAGAGAAATAACTCGTTCGTAAATGAGGAATGAGCAATTTCTACGAAACTGTTGAAAGAACAACTTGACAGTAGCATTGAAAAATTTTATTAAATGTAATATGTATCATCAACGTTATATATGCGAGTTATTTATACATTTGCAACTGAATTATTCATTACTATATACACGTGTACAATGTACTTGTATACGTGCGTATCACTTGAGAATGAAATATTATCTAAAAAATAAAAGAATTCTTAGTTTTGAACCATACCAAAATGTAAATTGTGGAGACAAAATTAATTCTAGCAGTGCCCATTTTTCACCTTTGTGATCGCTGCAAAAATAATAACATAATGAATTACAATTTTTTATCATTCGATACAAGTATATATATTTTGCAAAATTTGAGAAAATTTGATCTGACAATTGAAAAGTTTCATTATTTTGATTAGATACGACCGAGATTGTGTATATTAAAATATGAAATTTTTGATTGATAAGAAGTAAGATGGTGGTACCTTGAATAGTGTGTGTTGATGTGTGAAATATTTAAAAGCTATTAAGAAGATAGAATACTTGAGTGAAGGTACGTACGTAGGCCACACTGTTGAAAACAGCTCAAAAAGCCATTTGTAGCGTAATCGTAACCATCGCTACCACAAAATGGGCTATAGTCGGCTGTTACCGGGCATTGTTGCATACAGAGGTTCTCATAAACTGGATTATAAGTTGTTGATGGTAGTAAAGTCACATTGGTAACGAACACCACCATCATTAGTGCAATAGCTGGTTCATATAAAGTGACGATTTTTTAATTTGTAAAGTTGCAAAAATTTAATTTCTAGATAACAAATATTGAAACTCACCAGAAAATTTCATTTGAAAAACCATCTTTTTGAGAATCAAGTTTTTTTTTTTTTAGAAAGTATACAATTATTTGAATCGAGACGATAGAATCACAATACTACTACTTCAAAATGGATTATTTATCAACTACTGCAGTAGATGTATTGCTATTAATGATGATGATATATACCGTAATCGGTATCATTAAAAAATTACACATTCAGCGAGAGGACTTGCAAATATTTTCAACTGATAAGAAATACACGTTTGTTGCTAATTAATCGTAAAACATTGGTTTGTAAAATAATTATGATTATATTCATGAAAAATTTATGACGTATTGATAAAATTTCGTAAATAGAGAATGAAAGATTAGTATATTTAGTCGACCATCATGTATAATGTCAGGTGAAAAATATGCAACTCTGAAATGTGATTATGGCTTACAAAGAAACCTCCAGAAGTACATAGTTTACCCAGTAATATTGACTCACGAACCGATCTGCCGTATTTTCTAGAGTTCACATCTGTGGAATGACGTCAGGATGATGTGAAAAAAATTTCAGCTATTTAACTAAATTTTTTAAACTCGCAATACTGACTCAGAGTTTGCTAATTTTCAAAGTATCAAAAAAAAAGTTGATCAATTTTCTAAGTTTCTTTCGTATTTTTGTTAGTTTTTACCCATTTTTCGATTACTCAATTTCCAATGATTTTTTTCAGCTTTTTAAAAATATTTTAAGTCAATTTTCACTGATTTTTTAACGTTTTTTCTTGTTTTTTGTTCAATTTTCTGCATCATGCACGCAACTCTTCCATTTTTTACCTAATTTTCGATGAAGTAAGCACCATTTTTGTATTTTAGATCAATTTTAAAATACTTTTATACATTTTTTTGTTATTTTTAATAAACTTTCGGCATTTTTTACCTTTTTTTGTAAAATTTTTACCAAATTTTCAAAGATTTTTTAATGATTTTTGATCGATTTTCACCTACTTTTCAACATTCTTTTGTGATATTTGATCAATTTCCTGAAATTTTGCGCATTTCTGTTACTTTTTAACCCAGTTTTCAATGAGTTTTGAGATTTTTTTCATACTCGAAAGTCAATTTTCACCTAATTTTCAACGACTGTTCGTGATTTTTGTTCAATTTTCGGTGACCAGACGATTTCTTTCATATTTTAGGTCAACTTCAACATATTTTTCAATATATTTTTATAATTTTTGATCAATTTTCTGTAAATTTTTCAAATTTTTGTGAAATTTTTTGTGATCTTTAATGAATTGTTTCAATTTTTTTCATATGTAAGGTCAATTTTCATTCAATTTTCAACATTTTTTTTGTGATATTTGATCTATTTTTCACAATGTTTAATAATATTTTTTTCATTTTTTAGGGTAATTTTCATATACTTCTCAACTTTTTTCATAATTTTTGTTAAACTGTTTGCGTTTTTTTACCTTGTTCCGTAAAATGTTTTCCAGATTTCCAACAGTTTTATTTTAGTACAATTTTCGATGACTAGTAAAGATTTTATTCTCATTTTAGGGGAATTTTATAATATTTTTCAACATTTCTGGGTATTTTTGACCGATTTCTGCAATTTTTACTCTTTTTTATTAGATTTTTACTAAATTAAAGATTTTTTTAATGATTTTTGGGTGTTTTGCCCCTTTTTTCAAACATTTTTTGTCGTTTTTGATCACTTTTCTGCAATTTTACGAATTTCTTTCAATTTTTTATCCGATTTTTAATGACTTTTCAACGATTTTTTTGATATTTTACGTCAATTTTCACCCAATTTCCAACATTTTCTTATACCTTCATCATTACATGACATTAATGTACCATCAACAGTATGATGTCATCAATGGACTTACTTTGTGAAAGATTAGTTTTTTTTAGTCAAGTTCAGAAGAAAATAAAATTGTGTTTTCCCCCATTTGTAGTAATGAATTGTTATTGGGTGTATTACATACGCCAAATTTTCGACGACTTGATGATTTTTTATTATTTTAGAAGGAATTTTATAATATTTTTCAACATTTCTTGGTATTTTTCATCAACTTTTCGTGTTTTTACCCTTTTTGTCAAATTTTAACCTATTTTCAAAGATTTTTTAATAATTTTTGATAGATTTTCACTTACTTTATAACATTTTTTCGTAATATTTGATTAATTCCCAAAATTTTTAAGCATTTCTGTCAGATTTTAACGCTGTTTCCAATTATTTTTCGAGATTTTATTCATATTTTTGGTAATTTTTCACACAATTTTCTGCATTTTTTTTTGTGATTGATGAATTTCTTGGATTTTTACGCATTTCTGTCAGTTTTTAACCCTGTTTCTAATTATTTTTCGAGATTTTATTCATATTTTTGGTGATTTTTTACACAATTTTCAACATTTTTTTGTAATACTTATTTTTCATATTCAGATCAATTTTTACATACTTTTCAACATTTCTTCGTAATTTTTCGATAAACTTTCTGTATTTTTCACTTTTTTTTATTGAATTTTTACCATAATTTCAATGATTTTCCTCAATTTTTGGTCGATTTTCACCTACTTTTCAACTTTTTTTGGTGATTTTTGATCAATTTTTTACTGGTTTAGAAATTTTTGTCAATTTTTTATTCAATTTTCGATGACTTTTTAACGTTTTTTTTAAACATATTTTAGGTGAATTCTCACCAAATTTTCAACGTTTTTTTCGTGATGATTGATCAATTTTTTTGACTTTTTATCCATTTATGTCAATTTTTCAGCCAATTCTCCACACAACAATGAAAAAATAAACACACAACTGTAATGTAATGTATGTGATGTGAGTATGTGTTTATATAAAATTTTTTTTATGCGGTTATTTTTTATATATGGAATTATAAATACAACGTTTAAATGCGTATCTTTTGTGTACATAAGCATAGCTACGTCCAATACTAAATTAGTACCTTCTTTACATTTTACATGTCGACCTAAATTACACTCAATTTCCAGCTACATTCTTACTCGGCCAGTTATAAAGCTATAAATAAATCGGATCGTTGACAGGAACTCTCATTTCAACATGTAGATACCAAGATACATATTTTGAACTAGGTACGTACATTTCATGTGATACGATGGTAGAATCAGAAATGTGATTTTCGTGATAAATATTTAACCGGTACTTTATACACGAGATGTATACACCGTAAAGTATCCGCGTACTTGCTTAAATCATATCAAGTACATTTTAAGTAAAAACGATTCTCGTTTGAGCCGGTTTCTTCATGTTTACGAATTTTTTTGCTTTATTTAAATTTCCTCCTAATTTATATCAATGACCATACCATTAAGAGTGAGCATCTTTATAAAAAAAATTATATACTAGTGATTGTTTCAATTTATTTGTGTACGTGGTTTGTAAACTATAAACTTACTTCAGTCAGTACTGTCCACTGGTTCTTAATAATAATACCTGCAGAGATGAAATACTGTTCGATCGTCTTCTTTCTCGGTACGTAAAGTTTTTTACTTTGTAGTGATGAAATATTACGTGTTTTTTTCCTTATGCTGTATTTATTTTTAACCTGCAGCTTTAGTCGTAATTGTCACCGCTACCGATTACGAAGAGGATACGTTCGCATTGTGTAACGATCAATGTAAAGATGATTCTTATAATCCTGTATGCGCTGTTGATGAGTCTGGACATCGTAAAACATTCAATAACGATTGCCAACTGGCCCAAGTCAACTGTAAATCTGCCACTAGTAAGTAACCGATAATATCTGATATCAACTCCTTGCACCCAAGACAAACCAGACATGCTAACAAGTTATGCTAGTGATGGGTACCAAGTTGACCACCAAAGTAAATCAGTTATTCAGGTAGCATACTTAGCCCCTGAAAATGAAGTGGGAAATTGATAGACTATTTTAGAAAACTTTTTAAAATCGCCAGTAGAGAAAAAAAAATATCATGTTCCACGATGCAGAACATTCTGTAACAGAGGAAATATGAATTTGTGTACAACAGCATTGTGCATTATTTTCAATTTAGTAATCCGTATACTAAAAATTCGGACTTTTCTAAGAAAATAAATGGTTTGACATGGTCATGTCTACAATCCACATGTAGAAAATACTACTAGGGCATCTGACATTGGCCCAATACTGGGCTAGGGTGGTACAGAAGGTAATTATAGTATTTTGAAAAATTCATCTGGAAAAAGTAAAAATAAAAGTGAAAGTCACTTCTCACCTCTCAAATTATGAAAATGGTCGGGAATCATGTATTGTTTTCGAGGATTCCCAAACTGTCATCTTTTCAACTCAGTATTGCTTGGGACAAAGGAAGCCTGGCTTTCTCACCTAACAGTTTACTGGGCTTGAAATCGATAAGAATAATCTACGAATGATTTGTTGCAAAAAATATTCTTGGTGCCCTGGCCATTTCATTACTAAAATTGATAAATTCAGACGCAGCAGTAGCACAACGACAAGGCTGCTATCAGGAAATCTGAAAAAAATTTAAGAAGGCCTGAAGATATCTATTTTTGGTGGCATGATGGGATTTT